>JAOTRA010000027.1:1774099-1793142 GCA_026260255.1 Pseudolaguvia tuberculata | reverse complement strand
CTTTTAGCAAAATCTACCACCATCTGCCCTTCCACATTCCTCTCTTTAAAGCCATACCTACCCATCACATCCTCATCGCCTCTGTTCCCTTCACCAACATGACCATTGAAGTCTGCTCCTATCACCAATTTTTCATGCCTAGCTACACTCTCTACCACTCCATATAACTCACTTCAGAAGCTTTCCGTTTCCTCCATCTCACAACCTACTTGTGGAGCATGAGCACTGATGATATTTATCATCACACCCTCCCAACTTCCAGCCTCACTTTCATCACCCTATCAGACACTCTCTTCACCTCCACCACACTCAATGTACTCCTTCAGGATTACACCTACACCATTTCTCTTTCTATCTACACCATGATAAATCCACTACCAATATTCCTGGCCTTACTCCCTTCCACTTGGTCTCCTGAACACACAATACATCCACCTTTCTACGCTCCTTCATGTCAGCTAACTCTCTCCCTTTACCAGTCATTGTACCAAAATTTAAAGAACCCACCCAAACCTCCACTCTCCTACACTTCTCCTTCGCCTGCCGTCTCTGTAGACGTCTTCCTCCTCTCCTTCTCCTCCTTTGGCCAACAGTAGCCCAATTTCCACCAGTACCCTGTCAGCTAACAATACATGTGGCGGACGTTGTTAACCCAGGCCACGACCGATCCGGTATGAGATTCTGATTTGTGATCGGCATATTTTGATTTGGCGCAGTTTTGTGCTGGAATGCTCTTCCTAATGCAACCCTACCCCATTTATACGGGCTTTGTACCGGCACTAAGAATGCACTGGCTTGTGCAACCCTAATGACTGGGTTATTTAGCATTCCATATATTGTATGCATTTCCACATTAGCTTATTTTCATTTTCGTTTAGGTTTACATTAACGGAAATGGGACTATGATGGGGTAAGCTGTGAAATATCTATCTATCTATCTATCTATCTATCTATCTATCTATCTATCTATCTATCTATCTTTTTATTTTAAAGTTATTATAGTAAGTCTAAGAACATAAACTATCCGCTATATCAATATTGTCATACTTTATGATAAAAAAGAACATTGTGCATCATGCAGTAAAGCTAATGCACATATAATAGACTGTAAGTGTGAATAATTCCTTTTCCCACCCGGCAGGTGACACACAATGGCCACCCTTTCAGCTTTGCCCAAAATTGGAAATGTTGGCAATGTGTTCTTTCTTTCCTCAGCAGTTGTTTTGTTCTGGTCTGCTATTGTGCTGGTCAGTAGGGACTTCATTGACCAGATCGAAAACCTATCTGAACCTGGGCACAATGGCATCCCATGAGGCTTAGCCACCAGTTAGGCCTGCGTGGGAAGTAGCGTGTGTGCGCATAGGCATTCATGTGTGTGCCTTGTAAGTGTGCATAGCGCTGGATGCATTTGGGGCGCAGGAGGATGTTTGTTATTGAGTGGCCGCAGTACACAGGAACCGTATCATTTTATGACTAACTTCACAGCTTGCAGTTACGGAAAGTTGTGCGGGAAGGGCTTCTTAATGCTGTGAGTCATGTTTTTACTTGGACTTTCTTCTTTGACGTCACATGACTATAATGTATCTCATCATGTTTTATACATCAATTGCGTATGGTGCCTAAGATCCCAGGGTAACATCCCCCTACACCACCACCACCTTGAAGTTTAGGGAATTGTGGTTCCAGGTCTAGCTCCAAGTCTTGGCAGTGATCTGTCCAATTTCTTGCACTAGGGGTTTTCCTTCTACATTCAGCTTCCTGTCAGGTCCTTATCTTGTTTCACAATGCTCCCTGACAAACACACACTTACAAAAGGCTGTCCCAGCTTGCCCCTTCTCACCGGATACTCGTTACTGTCGGTAGCTATGAGAGACAGTGGAGAAATGCGCCGTGTAAATCTCAAGGATCCCATCCTTTGTTTGGCGTCATCTACCCTCTTGTATGAAGTGGTGTCTTCTAGCAATTGTGATTCCCTGGCATGTTTTAAATCACAGCCTGAAATTTTAACCTTGATCATATCTTCCCTGCTCAAACTGTACAGTGTGTATATGTGTATGTGTACACATACATACACCTATATATCATACACACACACACACACACACACACACACAGTACAGACCAAAAGTTTGGAGACACCTTCTCAAAGAGTTGTCTCTTTTTTTCATGACTATGAAAATTGTAGATTCACACTGAAGGCATCGAAACTATGAATTAACACATAACACAAGAATTATATACATGACAAAAAAAGTGAAACAACTGAATGTCATATTCTAGGTTCTTCAATGTAGCCACGTTTTGCTTTGATTACTGCTTTGCACACTCTTTGCATTCTCTTGATGAGCTTCAAGAGGTAGTTACCTGAAAGGGTCTTCACTTCACAGGTGTGGCCGTGTCAGGTTTAATAAATGGGATTTCCTGCCTTATAAATGAGGTTGGGACCATCAGTTGTGTTGTGCAGAAGTCAGGTGGATACACAGCCTGAATAGACTGTTCAAATTTATATTATTGCAAGAAAAAAGCAGTTAAGTAAAGAAAAACTAGTGGCCATCATTACTTTAAGAAATGAAGGCCAGTCAGTCTGGAAAATTGGGAAAACTTTGAAAGTGTCCCCAAGTGCAGTCACAAAAACCATCAAGCGCTACAAAGAAACTAGCTCATATGCGGACCGCCTCAGGTAAGGATTACCAAGATTCACCTCTGCTGATGAGGATATGTTTATCAGAGTCACCAGCCTCAGAAATCGCAGGTTAACAGCAGCTCAGATTAGAGACCAGGACAATGCCACACAGAGTTCTAGCAGCAGACACATCTCTAGAACAACTGTTAAGAGGAGACTGTGTGAAACAGGCCTGGTCTCTGCAGAATAGACATTAGACCAGTGGAAATATGTGCTTTGGTCTGATGAGTCCAAATTTGAGATTTGTGGTTCCAACTACCGTGTCTTTGTGCGACGCAGAAAAGGTGAACGGATGGACTCTACATGCCTGGTTCCCACCGTGAAGCATGGAGGAGGAGGTGTGATGGTGTGGGGGTACTTTGCTGGTGACACTGTTGGGGATTTATTCTAAATTGAAGGCATACTGAACCAGCATGGCTACCACAGCATCTTGCAGCGGCATGCTATTCCATCCGGTTTGAGTTTAGTTGGACCATCATTTATTTTTCAACAGGACAATGACCCCAAACACACCTCCAGGCTGTATAAGAGCTATTTGACTAAGAAGGAGACTGATTGGATGCTGCGCCAGATGACCTGGTTTCCGCAGTCACCACAGTCACAGACCTGAACCCAATCGAGATGGTTTTGGGTGAGCTGGACGGCAAAAGGGCCAACAAGTGCTAAGCATCTCTGGAAACTCCTTCAAGACTGTTGGAAGACCATATCAGGTGACTATCTCTTGAAGCTCATCAAGAGAATGCAAAGAGTGTGCAAAGCAGTAATCAAAGGCTACTTTGAAGAACCTAGAATATGCAGCTAGTGTCTCTGAAGCAAGCATGATGGAAAAAACTAAGGGTAGTAGGCATGGATATACACCACCTTTATGTAACAATCACATGTTACATTACTGTAGTTCCAATAGTTCTATTATGACTATCTTTATTGACTGCAGTGAAATTTCTTTGGTGAACTCAGCAATTTTCAGAACTACAATCATGACTCTTTTGACCTGAAAATCAAAATGATTTTATGCTAGAACTGCTGCCACATCATTGGCTGATTGGATAAATAATTTAGCAATACATCCACTTAATAGTAAGTAATTGTCACATGCAACCACTAATTATTTTAACAGCCAGCTTAAACAGAATATTGCTTAAACTTCAAATACAACCTGAATTCCCAGCTTTGCTTCGAGAGACTCTGTGACATTATTTAACTTTGGATTTTATCTTATAAATTCAAGTTTAGGGCTTAATTTAAAATTAATTAGTTTAAGTATTTTTGCTTCTATTAATACATGCATAAATAAGATTGCTGTATTTAAAAACCGTTTGTGAGGATGTTTATATAAAAAAAATTAAGCTTCAAATAAGGATTGTTTGAATAAGAAGGGAACAGTGTAGGCCACCTCTCAATTATCATATCTTTAACTGTTTTTTTGTTTTTTAATTCTTTTCTAGTCTCATCTCTCTCTCTCTCTCTCTCTCTCTCTTTTTCCCCATCTCCCTTGGGGGGGTTTGTTAGGCTGCAGCTTGGGTGTAAGGTTGTACGAGTGGGTTTGATTTATTTCCCACAGCCCTCTCGTTCCCCCCACTCTAGCGGGTCTGAAAGAAAGAGCCGAGTTTGCTTGAACGTGATGCGGTTAGCCAAGCCCCGGCATTAGCTGAAATAAAACCATACTGCTACTAGTGAAAAATGTCCTGTGATTGGCTAATTAATCAGTCAAAAGGAGAGCGTTGCGGCCTGTGACTTGAGGGACCCTAGCGGGCGACCGCTGAGGGTCTGCTGATAAATGGACTCCCGCCGGCTTCATACATCAACCAAACTTAGTCATTTTTTACCACTGCTGCGTGCGTCAAAGCTGGATCACTGAGGCCTACACTTTTTGGTTTCTTTTTTCCCAACTGCAAATTCATCTGTTTGTGGAATATTTTTGTCACTTTATTCATATATAAGAAATCTGGATTTATGTGTGTGTGTATGTGTGTATATGTGTGTGTATATATATATATATATATATATATAATATACACACACACACGTGCAGGCAGTGGTTACGGAAAGTATTCAGACCCCACTTTTCACTATTTGTTATATTACAGCCATTTGCTAAATCATTGAAATTTTATTTTTTCCTTTTCGTTTAGTACAGCCATGAGTCTTTTTGTAAAAGATGCCACCACCATGTTTCACTATTGGGACTGTATTGGACAGGTTATGAGCAGTGCCTGGTTTTCTCCACACATCATTTAGAATTAAAGCCAAAAAGGTCTCTTGGTCTCATCAGATTACAGAATCTTATTTCTCACCATCTTGAAGTCCTTCAGGTGTTTTTTAATGTGTCTTGCACTGAGGAGAGGCTTCCGTCGGGCCGCTCTGCCAAAAAGCCCCGACTAGTGGAGGGCTGCAACAATGGTCGACTTTTTTTGTAATCTTGGCCAGATCTGTGCCTTGCGGTAATTCTGTCTGTAAGCTCTTCAGGCAGTTCCTTTGACCTCATAAATCTCATTTGCTCTGACATGCACTGTGAGCTTTCTTAGGCAAATCCCATCAGTATAATCAAACACAACTGGACACAATTGAAGGTGTAGAACCATTGCTAATGTCCATTTGCTTCTTTAAAATTGCTTCTGTTAGCAGCAATATGCTGTTAGCAGACTTAAAGATTTCTTTTCAGTGTTAAATTGTGGGTATTATACATAATAATGATTGATGGGCTAATCCAAATTTAACTAGAAGTAATTTACACATTTATTATAAAAGACTTCTGATACTCTTCTGTTGATCCGTTTGCCTCAGATAGAGCTGTATGTTCTTTATTTGGATCTGAAATTAGTTTTAGTATCTTTCCACTTTAACTTTATCTCTTAAGCTTGTGTCATGGGGTGTGCAATAACCCTCAGTGACCTCTCTCACTCCTACACCAATGCTGACACAGAGCAGCATGCCCAGCGGGTGGCACCTGTATCCCCTCATGATCCACCCACGACCGTCTTTTTGAAGAATCGCCCAACAACTCACTCATCCATTCCCGTGATGCAGCTGTATCCCAAATGAGGCTGCGGTCACATCAGCAAAGACTCTTGGCAGATGGGGCAAAGCCATAAGCAGCATCACTGGATGGCAATGGGATGCCCACTAATGTTATGACTGTGAGGAAATTCTCTCACTGGTTAATGATGCAGTGATTTTTTTTTAGGTTTTACTTTAATTTTTAAAATCTTGATTAGACAAAAACAAAAATATATAAATATATAAAATGTATAAAATATACAAATGTAATAACAGGAAAATCAAAATTGTGGACCCAAATAAATAACTACAACATTTTCAAAACAAATAAGTTTTAAATAAATTAATGTAAACCAAGTATATGGTCCCAAAATGTTGCCACACAGATGGTTTTGCAGTGATTTTATGCAAATGATTCCTCCACCATTCTTTCTTTTCAGTCAGTTTGGTAAATGGAATTTGATTCCTTGTCTCTGACATTCAGTTTTCACTTGTGGTGTTAAACTAATAATTAACAAATTACAAAGTACAAACAAAGTAATACATTTAACAATTATAATAATAGTGGGTCTATGCTGTTGTAGGCAAGGGACATAACCTGTGTTATAGATTAGTTTGGTCAACACAGACTAGTAGGGGAGCCTAAACTTTTCATTTATATTACATACCCATTATATAAACTGTTGTTTAGGATTTAGTTTAGTTACGTGATTATGCTAACATACAGCATGTCTTCATTGTTAGCTAAAGTGATGTTGGCACTTTTGTTTAGCACATTCAACAATAGGCTCAAAAAAAGGTATAATGTTATAGCTGTTAATTAAATTTGCATATTATAAACACATTGTTTGTACCTGGTGAGAACAGTCCTTAAGCTAAGAATGTAGAAGTATTAGTAGTAGGCAGACACAATAGAAAACTCCATCACCATCTAAATGGAAGTACATGGTATAATTTGTAAACATTGTAAAATTATTATAGATGGGGTCAGACAAGTGACCTCTATTTCTCTCTCTACCTATTTTTATTTATTGTGTTTATTAATTAATATTCAGTATATATATTCAGTGCATTTGTTTCTTCTTGATTGTGGGGTCATGTGATCTAAGGTCTTGTTAATGTTGAGTACAGAAGTACAGCAATGCCTCAGAATTGGAGGTTGTACATTTTTATACATTTTTGTGCACTCCCTCTGGTAATCATTTTGTAAAGGTTTTTTGCTAACTTGCTCATTAACATTATAAAACAGTATAAAAACTGAAAGTTGGCAGCTTTGTACAGTTAAGTGCCACCATAATTTTAAGTTGATTTGAATGTTGGTAAAACCTACCGTAATAATAATAATAAGTGATTTATAATAAGAATACCACTTTTACTAAAGTGATGCCCCTTCAGGTCTGTGCCTTCACTTGACTAACTTCGTTGAAGGAAGCTTGCACAACCATGACAGTCTCTATGTTTAGCTATTGCTGTCATACAGATTAACACCAACCTGTGTGTTTAGTTTGAAGTCAGGGAGAGTTAATTCATATCAGATAACATCTAATTGCCTCAAACAAAAGTGTGGCCTCCTTCTTGGCTGTTGACAGGATTCTGTTTCTGCCACCATGGAATAATAGAGAAACAAACTGACAACCGCCTTGCCCTCCCTTTCCTTTTAATCTATGTCCTCAATACTCCCCCACCCTCCACACACACACAAACGAACATGAACCCACCACCGATGCCTTGCTCTTTGGCTGTGCCAATCTGTTGACATGTACAGATTAAGTGTTGCTGTGGAGGGAAACAAAAGGCAGCACGCGGTAACAGGAATAGCCGTGTGGCGCGTTAGCTGCATGCCTGGGCAGGACTGCCCTGGCAGGGTGATTACAACACACCGGAGGAAGCTAACTGCCTGCCACTCCTCCGAACTGCTGCTGTTCTGGAGGCCCTGGCTCATGTTTAATCACTGCCCTTTTTTAATCGAATAAATCACAGCAGCATGGAGAGTAAAACAGCGCCTCCTCTATCTTGGGGTTGACACAACAGCTCCTTCAGGGGCATGAAAAGGCAAGCAGTTTACAATGTAAAGCAAGCAGAATTTTGTGATGATACCCTATGCAGAGTGTTGTGGTCATTTGTTTCTGGTGGGAAGTTAATGGTGGGCTCCAGAGACACAGCTTTCGATTTAAGCGCTTTTCTCCTGCTTTACTTCTTTTGTTTCTACTTTATTTTGAACCTCTTATATTTTTAAGTGCTAAGTCGTTGTGCGTCAAATTTAATTATGTGTTAAATATAACAATCCTCTTTATATTTTTACCGCTTCTGTATTTGTTGTGTAGTTTAATGTAAAAAAACAAACTTTGCAGTCATTATCTTTTAATTGTTTGACAGCACTCCAGTGACGAGTTAAGTTAAATTCTTGAGAAATGTAAAATTAAATACAATAAGTGTCTTTCAACATCAGTCTGTTTCAGGAGTCAGATAAAGGAGTCTAGTTTCCAGCTTTGAGAGATACTTGCAGGGTTATTGAGTATCTTGTAATACGAATGTAAAGGTCCCAATTAAGCTGGACAAAGCTCTGTATTGCGTGGGTGCCACCTGTTTTGCTGTCCACCCACATGAGTGGTATGAAGGATGGTGCGCCAGCCTTTCTCCTCATCAGGGAGGGTAGTCTGGGTAACCTGGGTCCGATCCATACACCCAGACCACCACCAAATTTATAATACTGGCAGGACAATGAGCGCATGCTCACACAATCAGCCTCCCCAATATTGCCCTGATAGTATCTATTGGCTTGTGCCCTGTAATGAGTCTGTTGCAAGTTTAGTAAACTCTCTCCGGACATAAATTTTTTCCTTTTCTTTTTTCTTTTATTGCTTTTGATCAAAAAAGTAAGCAAAAGTGATAATTGTGCTAAAATATGTTCCAACAGAGTTTATTTAGAGAAATCTAAGTACCTGTTCCGGCAACAGATAACTACATGCTCCGCAAGTGGTAAGTGGTAGCCTAGTGGTTAAGGTGTTGGACTAATACCAGAAAGACTGGTATACCAAGCAACCACTGTGGGCCCTTGAGCAACACCCTTAACCCCTAATTGCTCCGTTGTAAAAAGATATCAAATGTAAGTCACTCTGCATAAGAGTGTATGCCAAATGTTGTAACTGTCTCAAATATTTTACGCATATGTCCAAACATATTCGTCTTTTTCAGTGCCTGTCTTATCAGTTATTCTGCCCTTTAATTCTCAATTATTCTTTCATCACTTCAATGCTCAGTATAGTAGTATATAGTATAACATTTTAAGGGTCTGTTAAAAGGATATTATAACATGGTTGCAGGCTAATTTACAGTGTCAGGACCTTTCTCGACTTGCAGAGTTCCTGCTTTTAAATATAGCACTATATCTTTGCCGTAGTTCACCACCATATGCAGTCTTTATTCCCTGGACATTTTAAGTTCTTATTGCTGACGCAGCATTCACAATGCTAAACTAGCATAGTCTTTTTATTCAGTGCGGGTTGTTGCTTCTCGTTTGTAAGTTAAGTAGATTGGGACATAGCAAAGAGTTTGGAGATTTTTGTTGCACTCTTCAGCAGCCAGTTAGTAATATTAGAAACCAAAAACAAGAGTCAAAAAAGAAAGCGCAGTCATTTTCATTTCAACATCATAGGCTTTTTCTTTGGGTACCTGTATCTCTGTGTGTTGCCATCGGTGGCAAACTCTCCCTTTTTTTCCCCCAAATTTTTTCTGACTACTTTCCGTCCCTCTTGGGTCTTCCTTCTCCTTCTCTTCCTCCTCCTCCTCCAAGTAGTGTGAGCTTGGGGAGTGGTCAGCAGGAAAGAGCTAGTGGTTCACGCTGCTGGGGCCTTATCTGAGTGCTGCACACAGTCTAGAGAACGCATCCTCTTCCTGGGGCCCCCCTGTTGCCAAAAGGAGCATCAAGGAGAGGGAAAGGGAGGAGAAAAGCACAGAATGGTGGGAGAAACATGTTTAAAAAGCTAGTTTAAGAAGAGCTAGTTTAAAAAGGAGAAGCATGTTTTTTTTTTTTTCTTTCCTAGTGTGGTCGTTTGTTTGTCAGCTGAGGTCTCATAGACACTTAAGCATAGTCGTGTAAGGTGGGTTTACACTGTCTATGTCAGCACGCATCGGTGTTTGTGCTTTTGTTTATTCGCACCATTTTGTGTGTGTGTGTGTGCGCACGCACCAGACCCCAACTCCCTAAAGGAAAGCTACCAGCAGCACTTCCCTAGCCACATTAGAGAGATAAGGCTAATGGTGTTTCCCTAGCGGACCCAAAACACAACCACACACAGCTCTCTGATGAAGAGGATTTCTCTGCTGTTTCCATCCCTCTTCTTTAGCTCTTTTCCACTTTCTCCTGAGAGTGCAATTTCACAGTGCAAACATTTCAAATGGCCCCCAGACATTTTATTATCATATTAGCCATATCATTTCTTTGACACTCTTGTTCATGTCTTCTCCATGCAAACTGGAAGCTATGTATTTTTTAGCAGGCAAGTTGGGTTAGAATCTAATGCTGAGGGATATGCTGTATAATATTTTGGTCCTTTTTAATTTTGACTTTGTGAGAACATTTGTCCCGTCTGATGCTAGCAAGAGAATATTAGCGTGAGACTATCTGTGGGTTGTGTAGTAAAAGGAGTGGAAAAACCTCAGATCCAAATGTTAAAACCAGTTCAATGCATTGTTTGAATTAAGGGTTAACAAACAAACACGGAATTTCTATTAACACAGAGCAGTTTGCCTGGTGTTTAACAATCCTGTAAAATATATCCATCAGGCTCAGTCAGAAAAACCATCTAAATTTCCTGTCTGAAAAAATAAAAGGGGAATTGCATGTAAGAAAAAAAAAATAAGTTAACATTAGGTTTACTTTAGAGGAAAAAACATTTTTCTTATTGTACCTCCCAGAATTTAGGGATACAGTGTTCCCTGGCCACTTGGCGCTTCATGTTTTGAGGCTTCAGTGCTTGGCGGGTCAGCAGCAGCCACATTGTAGAAAGGAGCGTTGTTTCATGTTGATGCGCGAGAGAGAGAAGGAAACCTGCATGTCAACCAAAGAGATGAGTTGACTCGGAGTACTGTACATACCACGGGCTTTCATAAAGGCTCGTGATTGGTTTCCGGTGTGACATCAACCAATAAGAGTATGAGTGGATTACATATTTAAAACATTCTTGTACTGTACCCGCATACACACAAACTCCTAGGGGCAAATACTACTTTGCGGTTTTTCAGCTTTTGCCGAAGGTTCTGGTCCCCATTAACTGCGAAAAACGAGGGATCACTGTACTGCTAGTCTGGAAAACTATGTCCATTTAGGTTTGTACCAGAATAAATACCACACATACCTGCTAAAATTAGTAAACATGCTTTACACTCTGCTACAATTCTTGTATTACTACTAGTCTGTAAGGCAAGAAAAAGTGATTCCATTTGTTTTTTTGTTTTTTTACAGTAGCAGCTCATAAACAACCTTCCCCAAAGTCCCTTGATGGGAGTTTTGAAAAATGCCGTTTTCATGGCTGCCTGTGCCATAATGTAGAGCTCTACTGTTGTTTAGCACAAGCTTCAGAGTGGGTATTCTTCACCCCAAATCATTATGCATTGAGCAGCCCATTAGCGAAATGAAGACAAATAGACCAGAGGTGATGCATTGACTAAGTGTTGGCTAGGTACAGTATAATATGAAGCACACTCCTGTGGCCTTTTCACCATAGTCATTGTGTCTGCTTGCTGTGATGCAGCTGCTTGTATTGCTAAACAGAAATGTTTAATGTTAATACTACTTGTCAAATAGTGGTATATTCTTCTCACTCAAATGTTAACTAATTCCCATGTCCCAGTGCTTATTTCCTAATTTGTGGTCACATGGGTCTGTTGGAGTCTAGATGATTAAAATTTTTTTTTCTAAAGGAATTTTTATGATGTAGATAAGCTGAAGCTAGGGTTTATAAAATTGCAAATATGGAACACAAACACTGTCACTATCATGCATATTAGATCAACATCAAAGGAGATGCTCCGGTGTTGCGGTCTGTTCATTTCTCATATTCTTGTATTAAAATGAAAAATAAACACTGTAATGTTGATTATGTACAAAAAGATAGATTGAGCAAGGTATGTAGCAAGCAATTATGTAGTCTAAATGTTGCACCACTACCTGTATACACTCGCACGCACACATTCAACGTGTGTGTGTGTGTGTGTGTGTGTGTGTGTGTGTGTGTGTGTGTGAGATGACGGTTGTCTTCAAGTTTAAGTTTGAGTTCTAATAAAGATTCCATATTCTGTTCTTCAGGTCTGAGGATTACATGGCAAAACTTACAACAAGTCCTACCAGTCAAGGAACTTGTAATGCCTCTAAAATTGTGCCACAAGTCTTGCAGTAAAGGGGTGTGTGTGTGTGTGAGACAAGTAAATCCTGTTTGTAACCGTCATGCCCTCATGTGTGCCATGACAGGTTGTTTTTTGTACAATTTAGTTAACTAAATTATAGCTCAGTTTCCGTCTCTTAGAATTTTTGTGGTATCAAAATATTAGATTCAGTCTTTCTTTTGTCCATTTCATGATAAAGTTTTTTTGTATCATAGCACAGAAGAGTGTATTAGGACTAGGATCAAGTCAGGAGAAAATAACTAAATCTTCAATGTCCATTTTTAGACATTAATAGAAACAACAGCTTGTTGTTTTCAAATTGCTTAATAATTTGTTCAATGTAAAGAAAAGGGTATTTAATGTTAGTGAATAATAAAATAATTAGTAGTAATTATTGTAGTTAAATTATTATTAATTATTCTTTTTATTCAAGACTATGCCAATGAAAGGCTTAGTGGGAGCCCAGTAGGTAATGTGTTGGATCACTAATTGGAAGATTAAGGTTTAATTCTTAGCACCAGGTTACCACTGTTGGGCCCCAAGTTAGGTCCTTAATCCTCAATTTGTCAGTTGTATCAAAGAAATAAATTTAATTCTGGATAAGGGTGTCTGCCAAATGCTGCACATATAACTCAGTTCTGATTTTTGCTATTTATATTGTTATAAACATGGCCAGTATCAGATTCCAGGGTGAACTAGTTACCGTCTTAAACTGATAAACATACGCTAAAAAAACAAAACAAATCTAAACTACTGGTTTCATGCATTGTCTGGTCATATGGAAATATATACAAAGTTTTGGCGATGTTCAGTGAAAATACAGCAAAAGAGGATAAGGATAAAAAGGGCCAGATTTATTAATAGCATGTGAGGGAGCAGGATGAAGGTACATTATGTTGCCAGGTTTTTGGTCACCTGCACATCAGAAACACACGAGATTCTCAACATTATCTTCCAGATTGATTCCTATTTTTGCTATTGGATAAAGCTCTAGTCTTCTAGTAAGACATTCCAGTCCAATGTTGTGTTTGAACGTGAGATCTCTTCATTCAGCTCCAACTGTATTAGTGAGATCAGGTAGTGTCAGGTAAGGAGGTCTGGGGTGGGCCAGTTGCCATTCCAGTTCACCCCAAAGGGGTTCAGTGTTGGTAAGTTCAGGACAAGGGTTTTTTCACTCTAATAATAACAACCCAGCATGTGATTATGGAGATCAGGGGTTTTGTGCTCAGTGTCATTGGCATGCTGGAACAGTGTTGGAGTCTCTTAGTTCCAATGTAGGAATAATGTAAGGTTACAACTAACAAAAACATTGTAGAAAACTACTGGTTTCCAGATTTTAGCAACTGTTCAAAGAGGACCCACATATGGATCTAATGATCATATGACCAAAAACTTTTGCCAATAAAATGTGGCAATATGTGGGGATGCTGTGCCGGAGTTAGGAGTAGGACTGTGACATAAACTCCTTCAGGCAGGTCAATATCAAGCGTTTGTAATTAAGTATCCAAAGAATAATGTAGCAGTAAAAGGCAGTAGTTAAGAGCAGTATGAACCTGGCAATCCATATACCATGATAGCATGTGAACAGTATTAAAACACCAGATAAACATTGTCTGAATATACACCGGGGAAGAGAATATAGGGATGTGTTCATGTAAAGTAAATCAGTGTAATGTATTCAGTGTGTAAGAACTCTTTACACAAAACATCTGACTGAGTCGGATTTTAAACCAGATATGGAAGTGGTACAAATCAGAACAGAATCTGGTTTGTTGACGTTTTACATTGTCATAAAAACAACCAGATTAGATGTAGGCAAAAAGCAAATTAGATGTTCACCACATTGCTAGCAATATAACTACAGCCTCTGTTACTTTGGGATAAGAGTTATAAATAAAAATTTTCTACCACTTTCATCCAGAAGTTCCTGCTTAACCTGAAGTTTTTTTTTTATTGTTTTGACAGGAAAGCAATGGTACTGATTCTCTTGAGGAAAAAGAACCGGACAGTGATGACAAGGCCAGTCCATCAAACCCAGATGTGGAGGTCAACACTGTGACTAGCACTCTGTCCATGCAGGAGTATTTTGCACAGCGTATGGCTCGGTTAAAGAACAGTCGTACTGAGAACAGGTCCTTGACTTCTGCTTCTGAAACCAATGGCAACCCGCATTCCCTGTCCATTGAGAATTCTCCCAACACTAGCGACACTGATGAAAGCAGAAAAAAGAAGAAAAAAAAGAAAAAGGACCGAAAGGATGACAATGAAGAAAAGGTGGAAATACATGAGGATGCTTCGGTGACGGGAGAGATTACCTCTGTTGAGCAGGTGGATGCGGACAGCAAAAAGAAGAAGAAAAAAAAAAAAAAAAAGGGGAACGGACTAGATGATGAAGAGGAGGATCCTGTAGAGGAGTGTTGCGTCCCAGCAGCAAAAGAAGAGACTTTGGAGGATATAGTGGAGGTTTCTACTCACAAGAAGAAAAAAAGAAAAAACAAAGTAACTTCTACTCACGTGCCTACAGATTCAACTAACGAAGATGATGAAGCGGATAAGATCAGTGACACAGGGGTTTCAAACAAAAAGCTAAAGAAGAGGAAGCAGAGAGAACAGCCTGAAGGTATAAAAGGAAAGAGAACTAAAAAGAAAGAAGATTGAATTGGTTAAGGTGTATCTGTAGGTTCTCAATAAACTGAAAAGCAAAAACAGAATATTTTTTAGAATTTTTTTTGTTTTTATTATTTTTATCCCGATAGCACTGGTCGCATATATTGACATGGAATATCAATCCAACGATAAGAAAAGCATAAAAGATTTCAAAAATTAGGGAATAAGCGGGTAAGAAGATGAATGAATTTATTTGCTGACGTCTTGGTGGTGTAATGGTTAGCACGATTGCCTCAAGAAGGTCCTTTGGGTACTCCAGTTTCCTTCTACAGCCCAAAAACGTGTGTTGTGTTGATTAGGTGATTCTAAACCCCCCCATAGTAGTAAAGGGGGGGGGGGCTGCGATAAACTGGCGACATGTTCACCTTTGGTGTGGTGGGACAGGCTCCAGCAGACCCCTGTGACCCTGAATTAGGGAAGTGTGTAAGGTGAAGAATAAATTTATTTGCTTATTGGTTATTGCATACCAGTAATAATTTTACACCATGTCTGGAAGATAAACAATTAAAACATCTCAATTGTGTTTTAGAAAAAGGATTTTAAAAATTACTTATTGAAATAAAAAAACAAAACCCTGCAATCAAATATTTTTTCGAACCATAAATCACTTTCTGTGCCTTAATGAGTGTCTATAGGTATATAGGAAGTGTGTCATACCAGCACAGCAATCTGAATCAATTTTCAGTTTTCTTTGTTTTTAAAATAGTCCTGCATCCTCTTTCTGACTGTCAGACTTTTTCCTCTTACTGGTTTGATGTATGAAGCTGCTGATGGACTGCAGCCCTCAATTAAATGGTTAAAAAAACATACCTCACCCATGAAAATCTGATGAGCAGGCAAGATTGGGGATTTAACGAAACATCTTTTTGTTCTTTTTTTTATTTTTGCTTTAATTTTGGATTTATACATCATACACAAATGATGACTTTAATTCTGGACCATGTGCTTTTAACTTTGTGAATGTTTACGGTGCTTTGACTTTGTATAAGTTGTACACATGAAATTCTAAAATAAAATCAATCGGTTTGCAAATTGTGCTGCATTGTTTCATTTCATGCTTTTCATGCTTATAAAATAAACATCAGTGCTGAATATTGTCTTTCAACTTGATGGCTGCTTCAGAGACAAAAAAAAGGTTTGTCTCATTCATTCATTCATTGGGGTTGAGTTTCTCTCATTATTTATTAAGTTAACTTTTTTAGCCTATGTTTCAAAACATTTGTATTTTTGCTGGGATGCTTTCATTTTTTTTCTGTGTATCAGAACTGCAGAAACGGCAGACATAAACTCGCCGTCCTGTGGTAAACGGAGGAACAGTGGAAAAGATGCTTAATTCTAGGTCACATTTATTTTAGCCTTTAAAATTAAGCTTTATCATTAAATGAAATCTAATTTCTGTCTATAAATAATGAGAACATGTACGTTTTTCATTCATTTGTTTTATCGTCTATTGTCTTAACTTGAAATCTAATTTGTATGCTGAATAATTATCTGATTTTGACTTTGGGTTTTTCTAAATATTTACTAGTAACATAAGTAAACTCAAATCAACTGTAAACTTCACTTAAGTCATTATCTTGTCTAAGGCTAGGTAAATACATTTAGGAATTATGAAAACACTGATAAAATATGCAAATGTAATATTACAAAAGTTATAAAAGTTGAAACTCCTGCTAAATAATTTTTTATTGAATTTAATTATGAGGAAATACATTTTAGTAAATGAATTTAAGCTCCATTGCTTGAATTAACCTGTTCCTTGTCCTTACATGCTGTGCATAGTGGTTAGGACTCACAGCAAAAAGTTCTGAGGCCACAGATCTTTCTGTGCAGAGTTTGTATGTTCTCTATGCGCTTGCGTAGGTTACCTCTGGGTACTCCGGTTTCCTCCCACAGTCCAAAAACATGTACATTAGGTTGATGGGTGATTCTAAAATGTCCATAGGAGTGAATGTGTGTGTAAATGGTTGGTTGTCTCTGTGGCCCTGTGACCTGTCCAAAGTGTTTCCCTGCCTCTCGCCCCATGTTTGTTGGAATAGGCTCCAGCAAGCCCACGTGTCATCGAATGGGGGAATAAGCAGTTGAGAAGATGAATGACTGACCTTACAGGCATTGTGGTTACTGTTTGTACAGCAACAGAAAAAGGCATTTTGATGCTTGTTTAAGTAATTCTTTAAAACATTTGTCAATGTTGAGAAGTCAATCTGCTCTTGCAGCTGGTGGAAGTTCATCCCATCATTTTGGTACAGAGAAAAGCTAGTAATGCATGCATGCCTTGGATATGAGCCATGCGGTTTTTTTGGGGGGAAATTAGAATAGGATTAATTATATATTGTAACAGAACTTCAGCAAAGTGCAAAGTCTTTTTTTCTTCTTCTTCTTAGTTTTCCAGTTTTATTTAATCACCTCAAAAACAAAGAAAGTTTGCATGGAGCTCTTGGAATTAGATCATTAGTCTTACCAGAGCTTCGTACTTTTAAAACTGGGCACCTAAAGAGAGCTGAGACAGAATTGCCCTTTTACATCTTTTGTTGAACTACAAATTAAATTGCACCTCAGATAAATTAATATAGTCTGCGAATACCTGTACTTCCCAAAGACAGACCGGTTTATGAGTAAAATCTTCTGGAGCCGAATTCAAAATAGCCAAATGGAAAAAGAGGAATTACTCATGTGCATCTTTTAACACCTAAGCAGATGTCCTGAATCTCATGTCTTTTTCAGTTTGGTGAGAACAGGAAGTGAAGGACCTTATTCTCTGACAAATTTACACAGACTTCCTCTTCCTGTGTAGGTTTTCGGGGAGGACTATACATTAAGACGACACTTGAAAATAACAAAGTTACAATTTTAAACGTATGGTATCCTGGTATGGATAGATTGTAACTTGAACCGTCCACGTCTACTAATGTTTGCAAGCATGATCTGCACTATTCTCCCAATGCTTCCTGTCTGTTCCACAGCTATCATGGGGTGGCCATTACTTCAATATTCTGTCAGCAGGAACCCTCTGGCTGATAAGAAGAGTTCTGCTGACAGTGAGGGAAACTGATTTCATTCCAACCTCAGATTTTTACAGTGCCTAAGCTACTAGTAAACATTTCAGAAACCAGTGATGCATTCCTGGAAATAAAATTCTCAAGGATTCTTGAAATACAGCTTGAATAGCTATCCAGGGTTCTTTTAGTTTATCTTGAAATATGAATATGATGTGATGTTCAACATTCATTATATGATGTAGAAAGCATTCGATTTAACCCTTCAGGAAACAACGCTGGCTGCCAGCAAATATATTATATTTAAAACATTAACATAAAAAAAAAGTTGACAGCTGAATAAATGGAGACTGATGATGAGCGTGATGACATTCCAGTTCCAGTTTAACAGTCCCTAAGGAACAGGTTTGATTAGTCAAATTTTATATGATTAATTTTAATATATTTGACAGCCCATAAATCTTTCAAATCAGACAAAACAGTGTACAGCTTTTAGGGTGTATATTAACCAAGGTACACCAAGCTCTCTCTCTCTCTCTCTCTCTCTCTCTCTCTCTCTCTCTCTCTCTCTCTCTCTCTCTCTCTCTCTCTCTTAATTTAGGTGTGTGACTGACATAATGGCACATCAAATCAAGAGTAGTAGACAATAATCAAAGTGTTACTATTTTTTTAAGGAAACGTAAGAAGCTATGTCTAGTGTTTTATATGACAGAAATGATTAATTAGTCGAATAAATCGTCGAATAAACCTCATCATGTGCAAGGACAGATTTTTCTCTGATCTCAAGAAATCTCAGAATCCACTGACTTGAGCTAAGAAATGATCTACAGATCTTTACCTCTTACTTATAAATATCATTCATGGTATAACCTGTGTGTCGATTATTCGATTCGATTCGATTCGATTCTTTATATACCCGAATACCATGTTGTCGTGGTGTCTGTTATGTTACACTTTAAAAAGTGCTAGTAATGTGTCACGACATCCCCAGCAGAAATCCATTAAAAGTAGTAGAAGGTGTAGTGTCCTCCGTTTCTTTTTCTCGCACGTCTCAAGTTGCAATCAAGGAGGAGCTGCGTGTCCTGCGGGGCCTGTGCTGGAACCTGCAGCTGAAATATAAAGCGCTTCCTCATGCACAGGGAAACAGTGAATCACTGCTTTCGAGGAGGAGTCCAACCGAACACACCGCTATCACCCAAGCAGATAGAGAGAATAGCTCATCATTCAGGACAGTGAAGGATAGATACACACACACACACACACACACACACACACACACACACACACACACACACACACACACACACACACACACA
>JAOTRA010000027.1:1739569-1750999 GCA_026260255.1 Pseudolaguvia tuberculata | reverse complement strand
ATAATTATTATTTTTATTTTTATTATTATTTTTTTTCAGTAAATATTAAATAATTGTTGTTCATGTGGTTGTTTATTTTCAGAAAACAGTTTGTTTACAAAAGGAGGAAGAAATGAACACCTTCCTACCAGAATAAAAAAAACCTGCTCTATCCACATGACTGCCAACTGAAGATGACATCCCACAAGCATAGCTTTCAATGCTTTGATGCTGTTGTGGAAAAGCCTGCTTTAACCACTGGGCATAACTTTGCATTACCTCAGAGTTGCGCTTGTACCCAAATATGCTTGGAGCAACTGAATAATCATAGATGTTCCCTGTGTTCAGAATCTCAGAAGGTCGAGCCAGTGATTTCAGAAGTCATAGAGAAACAGCCTGCATCATGCTACCAATCCCAAAGTCTTGGCCACCAGCATATACCCAGAAGGCCTATGAGACCAGACGGGGATCCCTTATACCATGTCGCACATCGTTACCGTAACCACCACCATCCTCAATACCACACCTACAGGCACCGCAAGAGAATTGTCCTTGTGAAGAATAGTAACCCGACCATCCAGAAAACTATTCTACTCCATTGCAAGCCTGTGCACAGCCTCAAAGTTTTTATGGAGGATGTCTCCGAGCTCATGCACTGTCTCATAAGAAAGCTGTACACACTGGATGGTTGCAAGGTACTATCACTGTGGATTTTTATTTGAATTTGCTTACATTATCTTAATGATCTTAAGTACATAATATTTTATATAATATATAGAATTGATCAAGATGTAGGGTGAAATGTCTTTTTTTGTCAGTTAGCAGATACGTTTGCAGCGAGGGGCAACCCACTGCAATACAGAGGCCCCTTGTGGGGAAAAATGTAAAGTGTTCGAATATTGAGTCTACAAATAGTGTATGTTGTAAATGTTTCACTACAGTCATTTAAAGTAATGGAAAAGACGATGGTTATTTCTAAAAGAGTAATCTCACTCGTACATACTGTAAATAAACATTGATAAATGTCAAGAAATTATAAACACTACAAGATAGATAAGTGGATGGATAGTGGATAGTCTCTGCCAAAAATTGTGAAAAAAAAGAAAAGAAATTGTGTTCTCAAGTCTATAAAAAGGTGTTACAGCAGGTCCTGATTGTGTGTATACTATAAGAGAATTAAGTATATATAGTACATTAAATATAGACAATAGTAGCTGAATCTAATAGCGTTAATAAAGTTGTTAATTATTTTGAATACACTTTACTGCTGATCTCACAAATACTAGAACACACCTACTATTGAAGTTTTAAGTAACACTGATTTTTATCCTATCACTGAGGGAAAGGTTAGACTGTTGTTGCTTTAAGTAAAACCGTAGTGTAAAGATGTCTGGAGCTGATCCAGGCTTTTCCTGCTAATCAGGACTGAACTCAGCAGACCTCTCTAACTTTTGCTTGGCGTTGCTGGCTACAGGCATGTACTTCCCAGAGAAAACATTCTTTAAATCAGCACACACTTCTCCATAGGGGCCTGATTGATACCAAAATGCCAGCAGTTATAGCACAAATGCAGTGCAGCAGTAAATTTTACAAAAGCTCGAGACGCAACTTTGTTGACAGTAGTTATAGATTTACCTCAGAGGGTGAAAGAAAGGGTATCGAAGAATGAACTGGTACACAATAAATGTACCACCAGGGGATATAGTTGGTTACTAAACTGCTGCTTGTTCGTGAATATAGCAATTATTGTATAAATTCCCCTATAACCTCAGATTAGTGAATAAGGAGGTTAGAAGATGAATGAATGAATAAATAAATAAATTAATAAATATTCAAATATTTTTATAATACATAATTGCTTTCCTTTTTAATATTCTTTAAGTAATAGGTTAGTTTTATTATTATATAATATTACACAGTAACTGGTAATCATTCATTCATTCATTCATTCATTCATTCATTCATTCATTCATTCATCTTCTTATCCGCTTATTCCTTAATTCGGGGTCACAGGGGTCAGTCCATCTCAGTACAGGACATCAGTCCATCGCAGGGCCACACATAGACAAACACAATTTACTATTCACACAATTCACACACATTCACGCCTATGAACAGTTTGGACTCACCAACTGACCTAATGTACGTTTTTGGACTGTGGGAGAAAACCAGAGTACCTGGAGGAAACCCGCGCAAGCGCAGGGAGAACATGCAATATCTGCACAGAAAGATCCCCGGCCCAGGAATCGAACCCGGGACTTTCTTGTTGTGACGCAAACTGTTAATCATGTTATATAAAATATTTATAATCATTTGAATTGATGCATTTATAATATTATACCATAACAATAATCTCAAATTATGGATTAACATTAAAAGGTCTTTTACTGAGGCTCTGAGTTCCACTCAGTTCCCAAAACCACCAGTCCGCCACTGCTGAACCCCTAATCAAATGCTTAGGTTAAATGGGATAATTGAAATGAGGTGTTATAGATAAAGACTTCTGCCAAATGCCAGAAATATGAATGTAAACATAAAATAAACATATTACCTATACCTATTTTTACAAATACTTTTGCCATTGTCATTTGTGTTATGCTAATTGTTTTCTGATATAAAAATATTTTTTTACTAAACTGCTGTTTAGATAATTAGTAAGGCCACATAAGGGAAAGCACAGATGTTTGCACTTCCTGGCAGTATTCAGTGTTGCTTCACTTCACTATGCTACAGTTCCTCATTAGGTTGTGGATTTTTCTCGTTATATTGAAACACTCTTACTGTAGGTAATTCTGAATTTATCATATTTGCTGACTGATTATATAAACTTTTAATCATCTGAAAGGCTGCACTGTTTCTGTTTCAGGTTGATTGTGTTCAAAGTCTCCTACATGGTCCCAGTATCTTGGTTTGTGTAGGCCATGAACCATTTCATCCTTTTTTGTTGAACAGTTGTCAAAAGAATTCTGAAGATAAACTACCACAACTTTTCTTGAAGTCAGAGTCCAGTATTTGTAATGAGGATTATGGAAACAAGAAAAATGGTATGTGTTCAAGATCACAGATTTACTTTAAAGATCTAGACAAATTTTTTATTTATAATTCATATTCATATTGCGAGAATAGAGTCAATAAATATGATTATATAAAATAAGGCCCTGAGTATTTATAGGTACTACAGCTGTTAACCACCACTAGAGTGTGATGTGACAAAATAATTTGAATGCAAAGATTGCCTTTCTGATCTCTAGCAAAAAGATTTACATACAATAATTTTTCAATCCTTTAAGCTAATAATTTCAATTCCATTCAATTTTATTTTTATTGTCATCATTGTCAGAAGTTCTACACAATCAAAGATAAGTATCAAATGTGAATGAATTGATCTGCAAGAAGAGAACGACAGTGACAAGGAAAAACAACATATTTAACAGTTTAATTAATAGTAAATACTGAACTTTTACAATATTATTCCCTCAAATATATAGAAAATTCACATTACATTTGTTACATTTGTCTTTCTTTTATAGTCAATTTTGGACTGAAATCCAAGAAAGGTCCTTTTCCTAACGTCAGCGAGAATAAAGTGGATGATGATGTTGAAAAGAGAGTGTTCGTCGATAAAGATGGTAGCTTGTCATTGGAGATAAAAATGCAGTTTCGACTACTGAATGACAAGAGTTTACAGTGCTGTACTAATATTAAAAAATCTTCAAGCACTTCTAATGTGTGCTTTACAGGACAAGACAATGTTTACTATTCCCACTGTGGCCAGAGTGAACATTGGTCAGAGGTAGAGTCCCTGTCTGCTAGTGAAGCTGAGGACGTTTACATTTCCAAACTTCCAAGTCAGAAGCATTCAGTAGAGCCACACTGTCAACACAGCTGCACGCACTGTCAGGAGTATGACATCCGCAACATTAGATCAGCTAGGTTCAGTGTGACCTCTGATAAAATAAAACACAAGAAGGAATCTTTGGACAGTATTCATAACACATCATGTGAGGAATACACAGAACAGATTGTAGAAAAGATGATTCAGCACCCTGTTGGCGAGGAGGAAAAGGGTGACTACACAGTTCAACACTGCACCATTAGTCGTTGCTCTAGTCGCAGTGAAGTGTGTTCAGTTTTCACAAAGAAAGCAGGCGACGATAAACAGATTAGAAAAAATGGAAGCACTCGGGTGTTTGATGATAAGCATAAAAATCATGTATCTTCTAAGAATATTAATCAAGATCCAAGTGCCAAGGTTACTCCAATCTTTACAGAAAATAAAAGGCCTGTTTCTATTGAAACCAATTCTTCAGATATTTTGGCATCCCTAAAAGAGGACGAAGATAAGGAGGAAAACAATGTCTCTCCAAGTAATTCCAAAGCATCTCAAAGTTATAACAAGAATGACGAACAAATGCCTGGCACTGTAAAGCACCCATGCACATTTCTACCCTGTGAACTCCATATCACTCCAGAGTCTCCATATCACCCAGAATCAACAAGGACATCAAGCATAGCTTCAAGCTGTTCAGTAAAATTCAAGAACTCCAGAAAGGCTGGTGTCAAAACAAACAAGAGAAATGTATTAACCATACCAAATCAGTCACAAAATAAAGAATTGACAGAAGTGGCTGTAGAAAATGGCAATAAAGAAAAATTGGAGGCCATCAATCAATCAGAAGTTGACTTAGATGAAAACCATGTCCTTGAAGTTGACCCGAGAGCATGTGATGATACATCTTCAATCCCAAAACATTCAACAGCTTCAGAACTACTAACTAACAGGAGTGTAGACCAGGCAGAAGAAGGAATGGGTTGTGTATTATCAAATTTGTCAAGATCACCACAATTATCAGATCTGGAATTGGCTGAGTTAGACATAATAGAATACCAAAGAGAAAACAGCTCTCCTGACATCAGGTCTGTCAAATCTAACATTTCAGAAGTTAGTCCTGTACAGTCGGCAGAAAGTATAAGTGCTTTGTCAACTAAAACTAACATATCAGTCAGGTCAACAGCATCCAAAATATTAGAGGGAACACCAGCAGACATAAATAAGTACTTAATAGAGCAAGTACAGAGTTCCACAGAGTTCATTTCTGTAAGTTCTAAATCATCTAATGTGTTGGATGTCAGCCTCTGTTATAGTGAGTCAGCAGAAGAAGCATTAGATGGCCAAGCTTCAAGTACAGATTCCAATAAAGCCTCATTTATGTCAAATAAACTAAAGCGTTCAACAGTGGTTACTAAGACTGCAGATGCTTTGGAAGAAGAACGGTTAAGAAGACCTTTAAGTGCTATTTCTTCCAAATCGTCTGCTTCCGTAAGATCAACAAACTCTAAACTGAGAGATGAAAATGATCACAGTTACGCTGAAAAGACAGACCAATTTCAAGACAGGTGCATCTCAAATGTTATACCACCCAACACCATAAACTTTATCTGCAAAACTTTAGAGGATGTGCTGGAGAAGTCTGGCAATTTTCATGACAACTTAGAAGAAAAGACAACCCAAAGCAGGCCTAGAAAATTGAACATGGTAAGAAAATTAAAGAGATTAGAATCAGAGAAGTTGGAAACAAATAAAGAAATAAAAGAAGAAATGCCTTTAAGCACAATGTCTTTAAAATCGAGTGTTTCCATAAAATCTGAAAAATGCAAAACAAAACATGATGCTCCATGTGTACATGACAAAGAAGAGACCGAACCAATTGATACAAGATCACAAAATGCATTGTCAGTAAGTGCTCACAAATCAAGACAGTCAAAAGCATCAGGGGCTTCTAAACCCAACACTGGTAACGATGACAACAGAGAAAGAACCCCAAGTGGCATATCTTGTAGATCCAGTCTTTCAGATGGACCTAACCTTGAACCTGGTGAGGTAGCTACTCCAGAAAAAACAGATGATTTACTTAACCAAACAGAAAGTGCATATGAGGACAGGTCTACAAGTGCTCTATCTTCTGAATCGCAATTATCCTCTCTATCTATCAAGTCCAAAGACCTATTCCAGGAGAGAGCACATACCTCAATGTCAGCAAAATCTAATATTTCTATAAAATCATCTGCAAAGTCAGGGAAGGATGAAAGAGATTCAACTTCACATATCTCCAATACTTTTGCAATCAGCTCAAAAATGTTACAGTCAGATGTCACAGCTAAATCAGAAATCTCAGATAGAAAATCAATGGAGGAAATATCTCATAATGCACCAAGTCACATGACTGGAAAATCAGTTAAATCTATAAACTCAAGTATTTTAGATTTGGCTGATAAACAGACTGACACTTTGGGATTGAACAAAAAATCTAAAAATACCATACCTAGTTTGAAAATGTTGATGACAGAAGTCTCAAATACTGCTGACATTAAAATAAGGGCTTTCAGTGCTTTGTCCAATAAATCGAACAGCAGTTCAGTTTTCTCCACATCTGAAAGTGTTTCTGCTTCAGTATCCATTGGGATTGTAGAGAACTATGATGATAATGACGAAGAGGACAACAGTGTATCTTGCAGTTCAGAAAATTCTCCACTTTTATGCTCAAAATATTCAATGAAGACAATAGAAGATAGTGCTGACAGTTCACTGACGGAAGGCACAATCGTCTCAGACAAATCCAACAAATCTAAATGTAATTACAAGAACTCTCCCCAGTCAGTAACAGACAATGAGATAGCAAATAATTCAACTGCTAAGAAGAAGAAGAAGCAATCTTCCAGCCACCGTTTGAGCAGTAGGTCTGCTTATTCAGATTTTGGATTATCTAAAACAAAAGATCTTTTAGAAGTAAATGACAAACCAAAAAGTAATCCAACTAACAAAATGTATTTGAAAGCATGTGAAAAACACTGTAAAGCTACAGCAGGTAAACGGTCAAAAAGCAACCTGTCTAGTGACAGATACACTAAAAAAAAAGAAGCGATGTTAAGGCCACATTCAGCAGATGTGCCTAATGGCTCAGTTTTGAGACAGACGTGTAAAGAGTCTGTTTTATCTCTCTTTTTCTGTGATAAAAGCTCTCCCTCAAATGTAAATGCCAATAAGTCAAATACAACTGAGGAGTTATATTTATGTGGTAGAACCTTTAATGGGTCCTTTATTGCTACGGATGCAGACAGAAACATTGTTGATGACAAGAGTGAAAAAAACTGTTTCTACATTTACAAACAAAACACCAGCTCTTTGGTACAAAGTGATAATGATCGCTCAGATATAGTCCCTTCTACCCTACCAAGCTCTTCCCCAACTGAAGTAGTGAACGAATGGCTAAAGAAAATTCCACTTAATAGTTCTCTATATGACGTTGAGGATGAATTCCACTGTGAGGAAGAAGAAGCTTTGGCAGAAACATTGACACAAAATGAAAGTGGGAATGAAAATGAAAGAGATTCTAGTGCGGCCATGCTCAGACCAGAGAATGATAAAGTTGTTGAAAGAGTTATGAATAATAAATGCAAACTAGGTGATATGAGGAAAACTGATAATGACCCCACAGTTGAAGTAAACATTCAACCCTGCACTTTTCCTCCTACTGTCCACTTGATGAAAATTTTGCTTAATCCCAAACTTAAAAGATGTCATAGTTTACTGGAGGTGTCTCCTGTATATGGAAGAAAACTTAGTATGTCAGCAAGAAGATTTTTAGACAGCCTGGTAAACCTTCAGTTATTAGATGTAGATACCACCAATGTAAATGACAAAGCAGAAAAATACAATCATCTCATGAACATGCTTCAGTCTCTCTGGCTTTGTGAAAACCATAATAGAGGGACCATTTCAGAAAAAAGCGAATTTGACAAACAGCTGAAATTTGATGAAAAATTCAAAGTCAAGTCATTCCTCGACGTACCTTTTCCCAGCAGCTTTCAAGACTCTGGGAAGAGCAGGATCAACAAGAACATGTTGACTTTTAAATCCCCAACAAATACACAAAGAGAAAATTTTAAGATACCAACAAAAAATCAAGAGTCTGATAAAATAGAATCAAAATCTGATTCAGCCACATTACCAGAGAATGAGGCAGAAGAAGAACGGAAACAGAGCAGTGTTCTTTCAGTTGTGTCAGATTTGACAAAAAGAAACAATTATACTTTAACAGAAAAGACAGAGACAACATTCATATCTGATCATGAACATGGCATACATTTAGAATCCCCATCATCAGAACATTTGTCTTATTTAGCACAAAAGATTTCTCATAATACTGATCGTGTTTGGCTGCTGAATTTATTAAACTACATAGAAAAGCAGGTTATATCACAATTTGTCACTGCAGTGGGGGAATTAAAGGTACACTTGAATTTAAATCACGATAAGCAGCTGGATGTCATAATAAATAAATTAAAAGATAAAGTCCATGAAAGAATACAGGACAGTATAAACAATGAGCTCAAAGAAATCCAGGGTCCTGTAGGAATACGTAGATCACCAAAAGAAAGCATTGCATGTGAATCAAGTACTGAAAAATCTGAACAAAGACGCAGAAGACTAATAGTAAATCTCAGCCGGTCCATCGATTCAGCAGTAAAAGCTATAATAAAAGAAAAGGGCAGAGAGGAAGTTTGTGATGACCTGACTGAGGGAAAAGGATGTGCTGAAGGTGAAACTGTACGCAAAGACAGTGTAACAGAACATAATATGACACTTGCGGCAGAAACAGTTAAACAGGAAGTACCTGAAGGAGAATGTACATATGAAAAAGATACTGAAGTTGAAGCATCAGATAATAAAACAGAAGATGAGAAAATAAAGAATAGGAAAATAAACAAGGTAGAGTCAATAAAGGAAATCAATCACACCACAGAAGAAAGAACTGCTATTGAATTTATATCTGAAAAAGCAAGGGATATATATGACGATGAAACAGAGAAGCATGATGCTAGTACAACTGATGATGAGGAAGATGAAACCAGTGAAAAAGGTGACACTGCAGAGGCAGAGAAATTTAAATGTACAGACAACAAAGACAAAATTGCTAACAATGAATCTTTTGAAGAGAAGATCAGCCAATCTAAAGTAAGAGAAACAGACAATGAGCAATTAGATGTTGAGGAAAATATAATCAATGCTGAAAAATCAGAAGAAGAAGAAGAATCAGCTGACATCAAAACATATGAATATAGAGAGAACTCGTATGATTCATCATATAGGAAAGAGATCATTCAAATAAGGAGAAATGGAGACTTCTCTGAAATGAAAAAGGCAGAAATTGGAAAGATGAGTAAAAGTAAAGCTACAAATGATGATGATTGTGAACGTTTAGATGCTCAGACAGCAGAGGATACAGCTGATGATGACAAAGCTGAATATAGAGAAACAGCTAAGGATATATTTACTGACGTTGAAGAGATACCTGATGGCGACGAAGTTCATGGTATTAATAATTCAGGTAAAAGTGAAATAGCCGAAAACAGAGATAGTGATGATGATGATAATGAAATATCAAAAAAAACGTCTTATAATGGAACCATTGAAGAGCATGAAGAAACATATGATGATGTAATATCAGATGAAAAAGAGACTGTTGGAGCTGTAGTGAAAAAAGTTGACGATATAGCTGGAGAAGATTATAATGATGATGATGGCAAAAATGATGACAAAACCGATGAAGAAGAAGATGATGATGTTAAAGAAAAAACAGAGCAGCTAGAAGAAACACAAAGAACTGCTAAGGAAATAGCTGGAGACGCAAATAAAACTGACATTAAGCAGTTTATTGGAGATAAAATGACAAACATAGCAAACGGACAAATCAATGGTAAACTAACTTTTAACAAACAAATGAATTATGAAACTGTGCAAAAGACAGGGATGGATACAAGTCATAGTGAAGAAGATAGTAAAACACCTGAAGCTGACATAGATCATGGAAAACAAGCAGAGGATGGAACAGTAAAACATGTGGAGACACCAAATGACAACATGGCTGATGATGAAAGTACAGATAATGAAGAGACATCAAATGACAACGTGATTAATGCTAAACATCCCTTAGAGTCTGACATAGGACAGGATGACAATACATCTGGAGCTAAAACAGCAGACGATACAGCAGATGAGAGAGAAGCAAATGAGGAAGAGATTTCTGAACTTGAAATAGCACAAAATGGAGAAACTGATTGTAATGAAAGTTTAGTAACAGATGGAGAGGTAAACAGTTCAACAAATGAAAGCAGCACTGATAAAGATGTCACCAATACACACAATATAAAAACAAAACCAAACTCAGAACGAAACACTCTGTCAATAGACACTGAAGAGTCTGATGGAGAAGGAGCTGAAGCTGTTGAAACTATTAGAAGAATGCAAGTGATAAAAAATCCTGCTATGCAGCCCACTAATAAAGAAGACATAAAGATGATATCTTCTGTGAAAATGTATCTGGGTTGTTCTGAGGATGAAGCTGATGCTGATAGTGAAGATTCAGATAGTGAACTACACAGCATATATAGAAGAAAATGAAAAGTTTTAGATTTTTTACACTAGAAAAACCGGAGTACCCGGAGGAAACCCACATAAGCGCGGGGAGGAACATGCATCGACTCCGGGACCTTCTTTTTGTGAGGCGACCATGCTAACTACTATGCCACCGCACCGCCCTTTTCTTTCTTGCTTCTATAAAGAAAACCAACACACCAATTTCTGTGGATATTAAAACCTGTTGTCGGGATTCATTCTATATTACGCACTTTATTCTTGTATTTGCACAATGTGCTTTATGTCATTTAATTACAAAATGTACATACTGCTTTCTTAATAACTATTGATAAACAGAAAACTAGCAGTTTATTACAGCAAAGATTTGTTGTAGTTTAATGTATTTTACAGTTAATCCCCAAAGGGAAATCATTAACTATAATCTCCATAAATTGTGTCATGTATATGAGGTAAAAGAGGGTATAAATAATATATAAATATATAATATTTAAATATAAATAATGATTTCTTTCACCTGTTTTATTCACAAGTTTTCAAATTAGCCAAGTGTGTGGCTGCAGTTCTATGCATTAGTTAATAGATTAAACAGAAACACCCAAAAGTATTAAGCGACAATTTTTGCACCTTGTTTCTTATACTGGGGTTTGATGTAAAGATGAGCTGAATTTAACATCTATCGGTCTGATTTTATGTATTCATTGAAAACTACATAATTTAGCCTATTAAAGTGAGAGTATGTTAAATTGTGTGAAATTACATGTAGTGCATATTAAAATGTCTGATCGATAATATGTGACAATATCTATGAACTGTACATTGTGCTAAATTTCAACGTTATTAACTTCATATTGCTCATGTTTGCTTGTTTTCTTGCTGTTATGCAATATTAAAGGAATAGACAACAGAGAAATTGCCTATAAAATACATACATTTCTATTCTTCTTCTTCTCCTTTCGGCTGCTCCCGTTAGGGGTCGCCACAGCGGATCATTCTTTTCCACCCTACCCTGTCCG
>JAOTRA010000027.1:1691126-1707507 GCA_026260255.1 Pseudolaguvia tuberculata | reverse complement strand
GACTTGCACAGAAGTCCAACAACAAAACACCACTCGAGTTCAGATCAGGGGGGCCGTTCCTCCCAATCACCCCCCTCGCAACACTGAAGTAAGAAGTCAAATATTTTTTAGATAAAAAAATTAATATTCTTCCGAATTAGACTGAAGAATTTAGCAAGGCTTTGCAATTAAACATGAAATGTTATTTTGACTGCAGCAATCTGCAGCTGACGCTAGTAACAGCATTAGTAATGTATCAGCAAAGTCTAGACTTAATTTACAGCCATGTTTCCTGCAATGTATGAGGTATACGATGTCTCTGCCAGTACTTTGTATTTAAAAAGATTTAAGATAGGGTTACACACCTGAGGTAGTGCACGTCTGTAATCTCCTGCATACACAACCAGCAGAACTGACAGGCACACACTGTGCAGTTCATGCGGTTACAACTTCCGTCATTAGTCTTCATGATGTAAGCACCACAACGTGGACAAGCTTTAATCTCCTCTGCATCTAAAGTTTGATGTAGCAAGTTTACTATTTAAATATAACTAAAATGCAAATATTTTTTAAATGTCAACGACCTTCCACATTTCAAAATGGCAACAAAAAAAACAGCCAATTACGTATTTACTGTGTTACCCACAACATTCTGGGTTTTTGTACCTCCTCCAGGTTCCTCACTGAAGACATAGAGGGCTGAGGCATCGGTGCTGCCCAACGTGTGACGAGCACGTTGTCGTCTGGCTTGATCACAGGTCTGGTCCGGATGCCACAGCTGACGACAGTGATAGCAGAACTCTGTGTCACAGCCTTCACGACCACAGCTCAGCTTTGGGCACTCGGCACAGCCATAGGCTATCACTGCATAACTAACGGAACATGAACAGAACATCCTGTTTTATTACAAACATCTGCAGTTGTTTATATTAAAAAAGGTTTATGTTGAAATATGTTTAAAACCTACTCAAGTAAAATATTTATGCTAATCTAAACAGAAGACACCTAAACACAGTTTCTGTATTCGAATAGACTTGTGTTAGTAGTGCATGGTTAAAGATTGGACAAAATGTTTGTATGTAAATTTACCACAGCTGGGCAAAAGTACAGTGTAAAAAGAACATAATAACATTGTTTATATAGAGTATAATAACAGCAGGAGACTTACAACATATAAAATCAACCCTACAGTCTCAGCCTCCCTTTATTAGGCCTCTTTGGTTGCTGAGAGGAAATCCAACCCTGGTCTCTTGAGCTATGCATAATGCAAAAGTGAGGAACAAACTATTACTGCGACCTCCAGTTCATTGCTGAACGTTTTTCAAGTGGACAAGACATCACAAGTAAATGTCACATGACAAAAAAATGAGGAAAAACTACTTGTTTTATAATGATCAGTGTTATAATTTTTATAAGCAATACAGCAAGTTTTAACATTAGTACACACATTCATTTTCTATAAAGGAGTCACAGGTGTATGCTGAGTAAAAGGCAGGAGAGGTATACCCTGGAAAGTTTGCCAGTCCACCACAGGGCCACACAGACACTCCTATGGGCAATTTAGAATCACCAGTCAACCAAACATAAGCAAATGTTTTTGGGAGGAAACCGGTGTACCCAGACTTCACGCTAGCATGGGGAGAACTCCACACAGAAAAGACTCTCAGAGGCAACAGTGCTAACCACTAAGCCACTGTCCTGCCCACAGTTAGTACTCCTAATCTATGGTATACAGGTTAATGACTGGCATATGCATATAACTGACTTGAATACAACTTTCAATCAGTCATTCAATTCGGTGTCAGGGGGGTTTGCTGGAGCCTTTCACAGCACACATAGGCCGAGAGGCAGGGGTACAACCTGGACAGTTTGCCACTCCATCGCAGGGCACACAACAAACACACAACAGACACACAACAGACAAAACTATGGGCAATTTAGAATTACCAATCAACCTAATGTACATGTTTTTGGACTGTGATAGGAAACCCATGCAAACGTAGGGAGAACATGAAAACGCGAACCCGGGACCTTCTTGTTGTGCTAACCACTACGCCACCGTGCCGGCCTTGAACATAACATGGTATGGTAATATAACAGCTGAATAGAAGAAGTTAAGGCTTAAAATTTCTCTGGCCGAAAGAAATGCATAAATATCATCCATTCCAATGAATGAGATTAGTGCTTGGCAGTGCAGTGCTGAATGAAATTAATGTTTTTAATTTTATGTTATTGTTTTATTCTATGTTTTTAGCTATTAACTATGTGAGTGTATAAAGTTAAACTAACATAGGTATCAGTCACCTGCAATCCGGAGCTGGGCACCAACGTGTGTCAGGGTCAGCAGCCAGGAAACGGCGCAGCTGATATTCCTCAAAGCGTTCGAGCAATGCACTGTCATCTAGTATTGCACGGACATCTAGCGGTGCCAGAGCTTCAGGACACTGCGGACAGGCAATACCCACGCGGCTCTCAGAGATCTCGATGCGTAGGTACTGACGCAAGCAGTCGGTGCACGCTCTGTGTGGGCACGAGGACAGACGGGGGAAGTTGGCACGATGCTGGCTCAGCAGGCACAACGGACATTCCACTAGGTGCTCAAGAAGCTGCTCTTGGCTCGAGGAGGAAAGAGACACAACGCCTGTAGAGCCGCTGCTCGCACATTCCAAGGCTTGCTCGACCTCGGTAACTTCGGCTTTAACCGAGCCGGTTTCAGCTGCCTCTCCACCTCCACCTCCATCTTGCTCACTCTTAGGTGGCTGATACAAAAGAAGCAAATTAAAATGGACACAATTAAAATTATTTGTGTGGGGTAAAAATATGAACCAAATTATATCTCTGTATTTTATAGCATGTCCCTGGCATAGATTTTTTTCTTATTACTAATACTACATGATATGTCATGTAACTTGTAAGAAGACGCTGTAGTCTATTTTTACAGAGCAGTTCGAGGCCAGATTGGTTTGATGTAGAAATTGGTTACATGTAGAAATATTATAATTCATCAATCATCGTGATGATGTAGGTTTAGGTGCAGGAACCTACAATGTGCTAATGCTTTCTGCTAACCCTGGCTCAAGTCCCACCCCTTCTCTATTACCAGTTTCATTTCAGTTGGTCCTGTCTTTAATGCTTCAAAGAATTCAGTAATTTCCTGGCATCTGTTATGCACAGCAATGCATATAAGATTGCATATAGCATCCCAATGGCAACGGTTAATGGCATCAGACTATTTTAAATGCTTCCCGGTAAATAAACAGTATAAATAGTATCTATAGTGTGATAAGCCTCTTGCTATCAAGTAATTGTAGGATCAGCTACAACTACTTTCTTTCCGTGCTCTTGTGCTTGCTTATGACATCGAAATCTCTCCATGGTGTTCCAGCACTGCAGTAATAGCATAAAAAATTATAACACCTCCTCCTATTCTAAAAAATAGCTGATCAAATGACATCAAAATATATACTACATACTTACATACTACATTACTCTTAATTTTCATAAGAATAAAATCACTAATCTCAGATCCCTTCACATACCTCAGAGCCTCTGTGTACATAGTGTGTGTCGCTGTGTAGCTGTGTGTCTAAGTGTGTGCATGTGTATTCATGCGGAGGGGTAAACTTTGCAGATAAACCGCTGTTTCCTGGCAACAGAAAGACAAGAATTCTTAAAGATTAAAAAATCCTTACAAGAACCCTAATTAACTAAGATAGCAAGTGAGGAGCAAGGGCAGACGAGACTGTCAAAAGAGTCATCTATCAATGACTTTCCTTTTTCCATTAAACTCTCTGTCTCTCTTTTTTTATTGCAAGAAATGGCATTACTGCTACCTGTACCAGTTCACTTTGTATTGATTATCGAGACAAAAAATAAAAATGGATGCTTAAAATGTATTTTTGTTCGATTAAATGAAGATTTTTACTCACATTCTGTATGAGCTCCTGCTCATTGGGTGTTAGCGTGATCACCTCGACATCTCGGCTCACGGCAGTTGCAGGTTTCTCATTCTTCGAGTCCGATTTAGGCTTGCGGCTAAAGAAACTGAGAAAACTGAAGGCCTGAGACTGCTGCTTTGGCCTTTTCATGGTAGTAAGTGAGACAGTCCAACCAAACCAACATGGGCGAATCAGATCCTTTTAGTGTGTGAGAGGGTAAGTACACGACATTCAGGATGTCAGACTGAGATGCACTAGGGCACACATTGGGGGAGAGTAACACAGACATCTATAAAAGTGATGCCTACAGGAGAACATTATCCTTTAGTGTATCCAGAAGTTGAGTCATTATCTTCAGCCACAGCAGACGTTATGTTCAACCTTTAAAAAAAGGTTAATCATGAGGAACATTTTACTTCGTGAAGCACAACAGAAAGTCACTTCCTGATCAATACTAATATTAAATATTTGCCCCACTGATCTGACTACAATACTGTTACCGACTACAAAGCAAATAATTCACACACTGATAAAGCGACATTCTCTGTAACACACATACGGAAACAAGACAATATTACAAGTGGGCCAAACTTTAAAAAAATTCTCTCTAAATTTTAGAGCATGGCTAAAATAATTTCTTAATTTATCCAGCAAATTATTAGCAAGTCCAGATTACATTTTAAGTAATAATGTATGTGGTGATCCAGTTCATCCTTTAGATGTTCAGTAGAGCTGAGGTCCAATTTTGATGATCCTAATAAAGAAATATATTAAAACTACTGCATGAAGGGACCTCCAAAACATTTACTCCATTTAGCAGACGCCCCTATCCAGTTTGACTTATATTTCTCTTTTTTACGCCACTGAGTGTTAAGAGCCTTTGCTCGGGTACAGCAGTGGTAACAGTGGTATTGGGAATAGAACCCTAGAATAGAAACTTCCAATTAGCACACTTACTCAGACCATGGTGTAGTTCCATCTTTGTGACATTTTTTTAAATACAAACCCAGCTTGAGTTTCAAGTTTCATATTACAATGAAGGGAAACTTCAGCATCCAATTAATCACACTACTATGATTACATTTGCATTATAACGAATTACAATGGCAGGTAAAACTTCTTGCTTATTATTTTATGGGTAATTAGTGGTGTTGCTACTGTCATGCTACATGCTAGATGTACAAGCTGATTATACCAAGAATCCAAAAGCAAACAGAAAAAAGCAAAAAGAATTCCATCCCTGTGGCAACGAAAATACAGCCCAGACGTTCTATTGACCAGCCTGTTTTTCTTTTTCATTCAATATAATTATTAACACTGGGTTCAGACAGAATATTTTAAGATGCTATACTATTTTCCTACCATTCTGTTAATGTCCTTTCTGAAAGGGAAGATATAAATGTGGGCTGGAAAGAGAAATGGAGGCGAGAGACAATGCATCATTTAAGAGCCTAATGGTTAGCCTGGAAAAGGCATTCTGGGAATTTCTAATCATATGGGAGAGGTGTCAGTGCACAAATGCCAGGTTGAATGAATTTTTTTACATACCTTTTATCTGAACGTTTTAATTTTTTACTATCTGCTGATAAAATGTTCTAGTATTCATATTTAGAAAACAGCTGAACATCATCTTCTTCTTTCGGCTGCTCCCGTTAGGGGTTGCCACAGCGGATCACTCTTCTCCACACTACCCTGTCCGCTACATCGGCCTCTTTCACCCCAACTACCTGCATATCTTCCCTCACTACATCCATAAACCTCCTCTTTGGTCTTCCTGTTTTCCTCCTACCCGGGACCTCCATCCTCAGCATTCTCCTACCAATATACTGCATGTCCCTTCTCTGCACATGTCCAAACCATCTCAACCTAGCTTCCCTCTCCTTGTCTGCAAAACATCCTACATGCACTGTCTCTCTAATAAACTCATTTCTAATCCTGTCCATCCCCGTCACCCCCAATGAAAATCTCAGCATCCTCAACTCTTCCACCTCCAGCTCCACATCCTCCTCCTGTCTTTTTGACAATGCCACTGTCAAATACACGGAAACGCTAAGTAACAATATAAATAATAACACTAAAAAAGATCACAATTATTAATAGATATTTTATTGCAATGATTGGGTTACAACTATACTCACTTCTAAATTGGAAAAAGAAACATGAGTTCTTGTTGTTTGTTTGTTTGTTTGTTTGTTTGTTTTACAGTGGTGGAAAACAAATCCACCATGATCGATGCTTACAGAGAATTCTTATAGTTTTTATTCTGCTTGCCTGGTAAATTGAATAAAAAGATTTTGAGCCCAACTTAATTCGCTTAAGTCACACTATAACATTAAATAACATTAACTTGTTTCTAATGTGTTCTGTGGTCATGAACATTGAATAAAAAGCTCTTTAGATTGAATAAATTAGCACAATATTAAAATATGTGGCTACTGCCCTGAAGGGTGTGACATCGAATGCCTAGTTTCTTGGTGTGGTGGCAAATCCCTTGAGCATGATCAATTGCTTTGGTGTATAAATGAGATAAATGTAAGCCACAGAAAGTAGGAATAGTGCAATGTGAATACATACAATGTTATGTTTTAGTTTTGTAATTAGATCTATTTGTTAACAAGTTGCTTGGTTAAGAGAATAACAATCCTCAGACCTTTGGGACTTTCACTTCTAAGCAACACACAGTGCAAAGCAGCAGCTTCGGTATCGGTTTTGGAATCATACATTTGGTGATGTGATGTTACTGGGGGGCACAAATATTTTGCAATGCGGGCAACCTGGGTTCGATTCTGTCCTTTTCTCTGAATTAACTTAAACATATGTTGCAGTATTTCTTTTTCTCTGAACAAAGCCTTCTCACATTTTGCTACAGCTTTTTGTTTGTTTTCTTTCAATCCTAATTGCATGATAAAGCAAATGTTTTACAGAACATTTCCCACTTTTGATGATTTTCCTATAAGATCTTTAAAAAAGCACTAAAGGAATTTCAGCATGACAAAGTCTTTCCTGATTATTTATCGGGGTACTTGTTCGAAAAATAACAATGATCAATAGTCTTTGTTTGCGGATGAATACCAACTTCAGCTTACTAAGGCAATTACACATATTCAGGCTCAAACCTTTCAAACTACCCAGATTAAATCAATACCAAATGCCATAAAAATGAGGTTTGGAAAAGTGCTTTCAATAAATAATTACTTTACATTTAAACCCTTGTAATGAAAAACCAGACAGTCCAAAAATAAACCAACACAGTCAGTAACAAAGGCTATGAATAATAATAATAATAATAATTCTCCCCCGCACTTGCGTGGGTTTCATTCGGGTACTCCGGTTTCCTCCCTCGTGCAGATTAGATCGATTGGTAATTCTAAATTGTCCGTTGGAGTGAATGTGTTTGAGTGGTTGTTTGTCTATGTGTGGCCCTGCGATGGACTGGTGACTCGTCCAGGGTGTCCCCCCTGCCCCTCGCTATGTAAGCTGGAATTAGACCCCCTGAAAGCAGACCCCCGTGACCCCGAATTAGGGAATAGGTGGGTAAGAAGATGAATGAATAAATGAATGAATTAATGAATGAATGAATGAATGAATGAACAATAATAATAATAATAATAATAATAATTTGTTTAAAAAATTTGTTTAAAAAACTTGCTCTAGATAAGCTCATCTCACAACAACTGATATTTATGTCTATTTTATGATCACACTGAGCAGTTAAGAGTTAAGGGCCTTGCTGTGGGGCCCATTTGTGACAGCTTAGTGCTCAGTATTAAATTCGCTTACTATTCTTTTGAATAGTAGTCCAACATCTTAACCACTAATGTTGTTTTAGTTAGCAAAGCTTTTGAATCCCTTTAATGTTCGGTTTCATAGATTATTAATATGCAAATAATGGTTTCAAACAAAGGGAGGAGGGGAAAAATCTGGAAACTTTCCTGGGGCATCTCATCGCTGTCTCAGGGTTAATGATTAGATCACACGCGAGTTGTACCGCTGTAGTGATGTTAGTAGCAGCTCGACATCACTAACGTATGATCTCATTACTGCAGGTTTCGGTTCTGGGCTCTCTTTTTCAGCGCGCACCTGGGCCGTGTTCATGCGCTCCTCTGCGAGGCGCATCAGTAACCGGAGCTGCTCTCATCATCATCATCATCATCATCATCATCATCCTACACTTTCCTCGAATCGCGTATTAAACACTGACACTCTTTCTCTGGGGGAAAACAGTAAGACGATTACTGGACGTGACGATTTATAAACATGTCACCGTATATTAGGGCCGAATTATTGTTCCTTAACCAAGCGAAGAACCGGGTTCTAGTAATTAATCAGCGGCTTTGGATCAGACATATCAGCACTGCAGGGAGTGGCAAGGTTATTACTTTCCGTACTCTGCAGCCTTCTCTGGTCAAATGTGACTGTTACGTCATTTTTAAATCCGTCGATTGTTTATAATGAAACAACCATAAAATACACATGATGCCTGAAATAATAATAACAATATCCTGACCCTTACCTCTTTTATTTCGCCGCGTTTTCATGTCTCTGCTCGGAACAGCCGGTTAACCCCGCCCACTGAAAAAGTGAGAATAGCCCCGCCCACTGAAACGCACCGAATAAGCTCCGCCCATTGCTGTAGAACACTGCCGGCTAGCGGGATCGCGCAACACCGCGGTCAGAGACCCACAGTGTGACGCGCAGAAGGAGATCCCCGTAAACCTCTCCGAGAGTTCCCTTACAGTTCTACTGGAAATACTTTCACCTTCTGATCGATCTGCATAATGCAGACCAGAGAGACCAGACTGTAATTAACATTTCAATATTGATATATTAAAAATATATTAAAAAAACAAAAATTTATAATTCGTTTATATTCTTGAATTTTCAACATTCATTCATTCATTCAACCTAATAATATACATGTTTTTTGGACTGTGGAAGGAAACAGGAGTACCCGGAGGAAATCCCAAAATGTTCATGTAATAATAAGATCTTTTATATTTTTAGAATTTTATTATTATTATTATTATTATTATTATTATTATTATTATTATTATTATTATTATTACTACTACTACTACTAGTAGTAGTAGTAGTAGTAGTAGTAGTGCCAAACAATTAGTGTTTTATATTTCTTGAAACAAAGCATGTCATAATAGTGGCGATAACAATAGATTAATATATATTGAAACATTATATATAAAGTATTATTAGTAGTATTAGTTGTAGAAGAAAACATCAAAAAGAGACTTTTTAAAACCTTTTTGTCGTCTTAAAAATGACTACAAATCCCAGTGTCACAAAAGCGTTGATCTTGCGCACTTCCGGAAGCGGATATACGTGAAATTCCGGAAGAAAATGTATACAATGGCAATCTAGAAATCAATTAACTTATGAAAAAAAGGAGCATTAATTGCCTTTCTTCGTGGCTGACGGGATGTGGCATGGCGGACAGCTCGTGTTAACGTCCTTTGACACAACGCCATTTTACTCTCATCCGACGCGTTTTAATAGGCTGAAAGAAGAGCAGAAGGTATAATATTGATGATATCATGTTAGCATGCCATAGCTAGCTTAATATTCATACACATTTTGGCCGGGTTGGGCTAAATAAATATGCCAGCTTTCGGGCTAGTAGGCTTTGTGCTCGTCATTTTGCGTCGTATAAAGAACTTGGATTTTGAAGATTTAGACTAAAATATATGTTTAATTTGATTTTGTTACATTGTCAGCTTAGTCCAATTTTTGTTTGACGGTGAGTGGAATAAAGGTGTGTGTGTCTGAGACAGATTCACTGCAGTGCTTAATAAAAGTGCTGCACTGTGTGTGTGTGTGTGTGTGTGTGTGTGTGTGTGTGTGTGTGTGTGTGTGTGTGTTAGGAGGAATGAGCTGATTGTAGCGGCTTGTGGTGGAAGCTACAAATCAAGAAAGGCTGGCTGGAAGATGCCAAGAAGAAAACAACAGAATCCACAGCCTGTAAAGTGTAAGGTGGTTTTTTAACCTTTACTGTTGAATACTTATTAAGTTTGGGCTTAATATTTAAATGGGATTTTAATAAAGACATTATACTAATCCAGCACAACAAAGCCCTTTATTAGTATATCTAATGTCATTAATGGTAAACTAGATTTATTAAAACAATTTTGTCATCCATAAAACTTGTTTTATTACTAGAGTAGAAAAAAATAATCATTACTGAGTAACATAAAATTGTCAGGCAAATATGATTTTACATTCTCTCTCGTCAAAAAGAGAGAGAGAGACAGACAGACAGACACACATTTACATTTGGGAGAAGCCCTTAGTCAGAGCGATATAAACTTATCACATGGTCAATCCAACTTTTAAATATACTGTATATTTATAAGCTTGAAGTTATTAGTAAGCTAGAAGTAATTAGATTAAACCAATGTTTTAATTATTTTTGTTTTAAAATCAAATACATACGTAATTTTCACAATCAAAAAGCAAGTCTGTATTTTGCAATTTAATATGAATCTTCGCTTATGTTTCATCATCTGTATCTTATAGGGTTCTTCTTTGCACCATGCTCAGTGTGTCCAGCAGATGGTAGCAGAATGTAATTAAAAAAAAAAAGGGGGGGGGGGTTCCACAAATGAGACCTTCAAGAAATTGCTGACCTTCTCTGGCTCATTTCTGTAATTAGTTTGTAATTACTGTTTAATTACATAATCAGTTTAAGCCAGTTAGTGTGCTGTTTTTTTCTGGAAGTGGAAACTATTAGTGTCAGAGTCTAAATCATTTGTTCTGCTTTTTTAGTGGATTCTGAAGATGGCATAAGCATTAATCCAGCAACTATACTTACCTTTGAGAGTGATTTTCTTCTTGGCCAAGACCTTGACTTCTCGGATGCTGAAAACAGCAAAATCTTAAGTCTAGACAAGTTTTCAGGTGAGTAATGGGCTCAGTTCCAAGAAAGAACACAATTCACTTTTGTACTGTCTCCTTAAATTATTTGATAAATTATTAGGATATCCTAACCTATCTTATAAAATTAGCTATTTATCCATTTATTTCAACGATACAGATGATAAAACATAAGCATCTTTTTTTCTTAATTTCCGTACATGCTAGGTATTATAAATTATTTTGGCAAACAGTCGTTATCAAAGGCTGCTTTTGCAAAACTATCTGCTTTGCATTGATACAATACATGCATTATTAAATTTCTCTCTTCAAAATATTAAAGGTTCCTACTGAACTTGAACTGGGTTATTGGTAGTTCTGAAAATCTTAGTTATGCCATTGGCCACATATAAATTTAACAGTATTTACTTACTAAATTATACTCTAGGTAAGTTGTACTTTACGTTTCCTATATCTGTGCACATATATTGAGATATTTATAGCATTTAGAAGACACTCTTGTCCAGAGCAATATATACAAAAATGATTTGAGTCACATTTATTGAACAGTTCAATTCCGGTACAATAGTTTACAAAACAAAAAAGTGTAACAACCCAAAAATACTGTTGAAGAGCAGCATGGATACTTTGCATGCTTTGATTTTTTTTTTTTTTTACACAGTTGAGACTCTACATTTTTGTTTCATGAAAACTCAAACTCCAAAAAAAATTGCATAATCTTGCTGTGCATTTAAACTGAAACCTGACAATCAGTGTCAGGGGCGGGACTATACTATGGGATGTGTTTGTATTTGGGAGTGATGTCACTTGCAGTCAACTTATATTCATGACATTTTATTCAATCTGTTATTTACGCTGTTACTAAATAAAGCATTTTAATAAATAAGATTATGCATGTTATGATGAACTTTGCTTGTTTAATCAGCTGCACTCAGCGGTTGGATGCGTATAGTAGTCATAATTCTGTCAGCAGAAAATATTTTTGCATATAACTGGCATGCCTTTCTAGTGTTTCTCTTGACTTTGCTAGTTCAGTTGTGTTTTAAAGGGTTGAAAATAGTCTGTAGGACCTCTTGGAGACCCCCTGATTTAGGGGATTCAAATTTTGTATTATAGTGCCACCATATGGTTAAACTTGGACTTACTCAGAAAAAAACAAGGAAAGAGACTTCATTATATTTGTATAGTATAGTTTATCGTTATAAACCCAGCCATTAGGGTTGCACAAGTCAGCACATTCTTAGTGCCGGTCCCAAGCCAAGATAAACTGGGTTGCGTTAAGAAGGGCATCCAGCGTAAAAAAGGAAAGCTTCTGGAGCTAGTTAGATTCAGTGGTGGAGAGTGTAGCTGGGCATGAAAGGTTGTTGATAGGAGCAGATTTAAATGGTCATGTTGGTGAAGGGAACAGAGGTGATGAGGTGGTAATGGGTAGGTATGTCCTTAAGGAGAGGAATGTGGAAGGGCAGATGCTGGTAAATTTTGTTAAAAGGTTGGAGATGGCAGTGGTTAACACATACGAGTGCAAGAAGTTGCATACAGGTGGACTGAATTTTATGCAGTAGATGTAACTTGAAAGATTGAAAACTGTGAGGCAGGGGATAGTGTAGCTAAACACGGATGGTGGTCTTTAGGATGGCTTTGGAGGTTAGAAAGAAAAGGAAGAGAGAAAGGACAGAAAAGAGAATAAGATGGTGGAGGGGGCCAGACAGGGGCTTGGTGGTGAATAGATGTTTGGGCAAAGACTGCAGAAGTGATAAGGGAGATAGCTAGGAAGGTACTTGGTGTGGCATCTGGTAAGGGAAAGGAAGACAAAGAGACGTGTTGGAATGAGGATGTGCAGGAATGAGGAAAAAGAGATTGGTGAAACAGAATTTGGATCGACAGAGAGATGAGAAAAGTAGGCAGGAGTATATGGAGATGAAGCAGCAGGTGAAGAGGGAGGTGGCAAAAGCTAATGAAAAGGCGTATGAAGAGTTGTATGAGTAGTTGTACCGGCTGGCCAGGCAGAGAAACCGCTGGAAAGGATGTACTGCAAGTTACAGCGATAAAGGATGCAGAAGGAAATGTGTTGGCTAGTGAGGAGAGTGTTGAGAATATTTTGAGCAGCTGATGAAAGAGGTAAATTAGAGTGAGACGGTTGGATGATGCGGAGATGGTGGAGCAAGTAGTGGATAGGATTAGTAAGGCGGAAGTGAGAGCAGCTATCAAGAAGATAAAAAGTTGAAAGGCGATTGGACCAGATGCAGTGAACTGTCACTAGGCAGTAAACTGTCTGACTAAATTGTTAAACAGGAATTTGGAAGGTGAGAGGATGTCTGAGGAATGGAGAAGCAGTGTTCTTGTACCAATTTTTAGGAATAAGGGTGATGTGCAGATGTGCAGTAAACAGGGGGAATAAAGTTGATCTGTCACACCAAGTTATTGGAAAGAGTTGTCAGCAACAGTATGGTTTCATGCCAAGGAAGAGTACTACAGATGCAGTCTTTGCTTTGAGGATGTTGATTAAGTATATAGATGGGCAGAAGGAGTTGCATTATGTGTTTGTGGATCTGGAGAAAGCGTACGACAGAGTTCTGAGAGAGGAGTCTTGGTATTGTATGAGGATGTCAGGTGTAGCAGAGAAGTATGTGAGAATGGTGCAGGACATGTATGAGGACAGTGAGGCATGCGGTAGGAACGTCTGACAAGTTGAAGGTGGGATTGCATCAAGGATTGCATCAAGTATCAGGAGAGGTAGAGGTACTCACTGGAGAGAAGGGGAATGAAAGTCAGTAGGAGTAAAACAAAGAACATGAGTGTGAATGAGAGGGTAGTGAAGGTTGAGGAATTCAAGTACCTGGGGTCAACAGTGCAAAGTAACGGACAGTGTGTTAGAGAAGTGAAGAAAAAAGTGCAGACAGGGTGGAGTTGGTAGAGATGAGTGCCAAGAGTGATTTGTGATCAGTGAATCTCTGCAAGAGTGAAAGGGAAATTTTATAGGGCTGTAGTGAGATCTGCAATGTTGTACGGTTTAGAGACAGTGGCGTCGTCAAAAAAGTGGAGCTGGAGGTGGCAGAGTTGAAGATGTTCAGATTTTCATTGGGAGTGACAAGTATGACAAGTTTATCAGAGGGACAGCGCATGTAGGATGTTTTCGAGGCAAGGTGAGGGAGACTAAGTTGAGAGGGTTTGGACATGGTGCAAAGGAAGGATATGGAGTATATAGGTAGGTGAATGCTGAGGATGGAGGTGTCGGGCAGGAGGAAAAGGGGAAGCCCAAGGAAGAGATTTATGTATGTAGTGAGGAAAGACATGCAGGTGGTTCGGGTGAAAGAGGCAGATGTAGCAGACAGGGTAGTGTGGAGAAGAGCGGTCCGCTGTGGCAACCCCTAATACGGGGTCACCGGGTCTGCTGGTGCCTATCCCGGCTCACATGGGTCAAGAGGCGGTGGTACACCCTGGAAGGGCCGCCAGTCCATCGCAGGGCAACACAGAGACAAACAACCACTCACACACATACACTCCAATTTAGAATCACCAATCAACCTAATCTGCATGTTTTTGGACTGTGGGAGGAAACCGGAGTACCCGGAGGAAACCCATGCAAGCACGGGGAGAACATGCAAACTCTGCACAGAAAGATCTCCGGCCCAGGAATCAAACCCGGGACCTTCTTGTTGTGAGGCGACCGTACTATCCACTATGTCACCGCACCGCCCAGAGGTTTATTCATTATATATTTATAGTATACAGTTATATCATTATATCTTTACAAATTGAATAAAAATAAAACATATTTTTTTACATTATTATGGCATTTTGCAAAAGTTTGGGCAAGAGTTCTGGCGTCTCAGATACTTTTCACAAGTTTTCAGACCTTAAATAGATCTAATGCATGGCAACAGCTGTCATTAGTAAATGCCAATTTAAAACTTTACAAATACTATGACTCTTCAAACCTTGTGCACACACTTGCAGACATTCAACAATCATGGGTTCCTCTAAGAAGTTGTGTAAAAAAATGTAAGTTTTTGATGTCCGCACTGCAGGAGAAGGCTACAAGAAGATCGTTGTCAGCTGGCAGTTTCTCCAGTGAGAAATGTAGTTAAGAGATGTCAGTTCACGGGATCTGGCAAGGAGAGGTCAAGATCTGGAAAACCAAGAAAACTCTCAAATAGAACTGCTCATATGCTGGTCAAAACGACAAATCAAAGCGATTTAGCAGTCTCAAGAGTGGTGATGAACTGTTCCACTGTGCAGCGATGCTTGCATAGACAAGACATTCATGGAAGACATTATCTTTTAACATCTGTAAAAAAGCTGAAGATGAAACGAGGATGGCTTCTACAACAGGGCAGTTGTACTAAACATACCTCAAGAGAGGAATGTTCATCATAAGGAATGTTCATCATAGTCTCTTGATTTAAACATCAATGAAAATTTGTGGGTATATCTTAAAAGTCCTGTGCATGCAAGTCAACTAAAGAATATTACAGAACTTGAAGCCTTTTGCAAGGAAGAAATTGAGAAAATACCAAGTACAAGAATTAAGACTTTAAGCTGGCTATGAAAAGTGTTTGCAAACTGTGATATCTGCCAGAGGCGTTACTAAATACTGATTATGTAGGATGCCCAAACTTTTGCACAGTACCATAATGTTTTTCTTTTTTTGTTTTTCAGTTTATGACATAAGACGTGACTATGCATCAGTGTTTGCTGAAAATATTGGGCATGTATTGCATTTCTAAGAGAGACTGTGTTAACTGCTTTTCAATTAAATAATCACCAAAATCTGTTTTTCATCAAGGGGTGCCTAAACTTTTGCAGAAGACTGTATGTTTATATCCTCTTTCCTTCTCCTTACATAAATAACAATAATTGGGATTCTCTGTTTTTGAGTTTGTTTGTTGCTAAACGACAGACAGCCATATAAATTAGTTAGCACATTTATGACTTGCATTTATCGCTTTGTTATGGCCCTGTGATGCAGTGCCGAGGTATACCAGTTTGGCTCTACTGTAGAACTTTCAAAAAACTTGCTGACAAACCGACTTAACCTGGGTAACAAAGAAAAGCTACAACTAATTGTGCAAAAGTAAAAACCCAATAGATTTGAATAGAGGCGAACATGAAAGTACCCACAGCCAACTCCCAGCCAGTGGAAATGCAATTATTCCAGAGTTCTCCCAATTATTCAAGGGAAAGAAAAAAATGTCAAAAATGATCTGTCGGGAAATGGGAATGAAGGAAGTCCCAACCTCTTGCAGTCAAAGCTCCGGCCCTAGAAACAGGACTAAGGGGCCCACTCCAGTCCCCACACCTCCACCTGACATTAAAAAGCATGTCATGGAGTGGAATTGTTGTGGTTTTAAGCCAACTTTTCTTAACCACAGAAAATGCAAAAGGGAAGATTATAGAGGATTTTATTACTAAAACTGAATTAAGCTTGTGGAATGACTGATCCTTTACCTATTTACATTCAGTTCATGGAACCTGTACAGCAATTGATTTGTTCGTATGTGACCATGATATCCTGCTTGATTTTACCTAGTGTCCCTGGGACGATTTTTGTGGGAGTGACTATTTCCCCTTGATAATTA
>JAOTRA010000027.1:1671759-1691026 GCA_026260255.1 Pseudolaguvia tuberculata | reverse complement strand
GATGGACTGACGACCCGTCCAGGGTGTACCCTCTGCCTCTCGCCCTATGTGTGCTGGGATAGGCGCAGCAGACCCCCGTGACCCTGATTCCGGAATAAGCGGGTAAGAAGATGAATGAATGTTCACAGCAACTTGTGCTATACAGTTAATATCGCTCTATTTTGCCTAATTAAAAATGTTTTATTGCGAACACACTGTATAGATCTTAAGGTCCACTGTGATTTGATCTGTTCATGAATAAAAACATTTTCAACCCCCCCCTTCTGTTTTTTTCACAAATCGCACGCTGGTTATAATGACAGTTGATATCTTCAAATAAGCTACCTAAATGCAACGCAAGTCTCCAAAGAGCCTTCTGGAAACATTGCTCTTTATATAACAGAATGCACACACTGACCTAACATGGCATTAATATAAGATATAGTCACCGGATGTCAGGTGACATCATTGTTTTGGGATACAAACTCAAATTCTAGACTTTTAGCAATATGCACACGGTTTAGTATATTTAGTATTCAGCAATTTACTGACAGGACCAAGGATAAAGCTGATATTACAACAGTATTAATACTAAAATCACAGATTAAACTGTGTGTGGCTGTTAAAAGATACTAGTGTAAATTAATCTTTGTTTTTATGATTGACACAAAAATATAATTTTTATATATATATATATATATATAATACAGTTTTCAAATCCTCGCCAGGAATTAGACCTGAAAGGGCACTGTGACCTCATGGGTTACTTAAGTGCCTAGTTAATAATTAAGAAACAAAAACGTATCTTTCCCAAAAGTAACTCATGCAGTGCCAGAAAGGACGCGAATATCATTATTGAAGAATCCAAATTTAAGTATAACCAGAGCAGATTGCATATCAATAAGTAGTTCTAATATAATAGATCACAGCAAACTACAGGCTCATATTGATGTTCCACTGGAATGTGCCTGCTGCTTGTTATTAGAGACACACCAATGGCAATTTTTTAAAGGACAGAGTCCAAGTTTTCTGATACTCCAATACTGATACCTTAGTATATTTTTTGTTTGTTTAATTAACTGAGTAAGAGTAAGAGTACATGACCCGAGTACTGGTTGATTGCATCATTATTGATGCTGTGCGCCAGGGATGTGTGGCTGAAAGTTCTACCAGAAAGTTCAGCTGGCAACATAAAAATAAGATCTATAAAGCTGTGTTTTTTCATGGAGCATCCTTTGTTCCGGCTGCTGTGATTTTAATACAGAAAAAGACTTCAGATCCAGTAGGGATTTTAAGGTATGCTGTTAATGTGAATATACTGTGAATGATGATGATGATTAAATTGTTCACAGGAATCCAATGATTTCATCACCTAAATGATTACACAGTTCAGTAAATATCATGTGCTAATGGGAAGGTCAGAATGTCTGATGTTCTGGGTTTTGTTTACCTTTATTATTTTTTCCAGGGAAAATATTAATGTAAATGTTGAAGTTTAGATGGCAGGATATGTTAGGATGGAAACACCGCCTTCTCATGCACAGCTGAAAGAGCAAAGCATTCAGTCAAAAGCGTGCAGTTTGAAAATAGCAAATCAGAGAAGTAGCAGTGTGCTTCTATTATAAGGGTCATCAAGACAGCCATCATCATCATCATCATCATCAAGGACACCATTACGGGAAGGCATTTATACATCATCATCATCATCCTGATCCTGTGCCTCCATCATCATCATCATCATCATCATCCTGTGCCTTTGCCATTACCATTATCATCATCATCATCCTGTGCCTTTGCCATTACCATTATCATCATCATCATCATCATCATCATCCCCTCATCATGATCAACACAGCTATTATAGTCATCATCATTATCATTAGGCTGGTAATCATCCACCGAGGGTTTCCTGCAAGCCCAATATAAAGGCAGATTCAGGATCTCACACTTCTTTCCTCTATGTGTGAGGAGGAGAGAGCTTCAACAGGGAGAGAAAGAGAAACGGCTGTGTTCCAGACAGGCAGTACATTTTCTGCTTTCAGTATTTTGTATTTTAACCCGATTCTTAACTAAGTCAGATGATAAATTTTTTTTCTTTGCATTTTTATGTTAGGAAAGGACTTTAATGCAGCCATTTTATCCAGAAAAGTCTAATTTATTTTTTTATTGCCTGACTGCTTATTTTTGATTCTTTACAGCTAACAGTTTTCAACTGGGTGACGAGGAGAGCTCATCGTTCAGTCAGCTCAGCATGGAGAGCAACTCCCACGAGCTCCGCGCCACTGAAAACGAGCGCGAGGGCCCGAGACCAGAGCCTGCTGCCTTCCCTCTTTATGCCTCCTGCAGAGGCTGCGATCAGCTCCTGGATGAGCGCTGCTCAAAACACGATGGGACCGACTTAGGAGACAGCAGCGTCCACGCTGCAGCTCAGTCCTTGTTTAAAGGGGCAGAGGGAGATGGAGCAGGATACGAGAATGGCCAGCAGAAGCTAAACGCCTGTCCACTGTGTGGCTTCTCATCACGTTACACCAACCACGTGAAGAGGCACATGAAGACGCACAACGGTGAGAAGCCCTACCGTTGCTCTTTGTGCTCATATGCCTCAGCGCAGCTAGTCAACTTGCAGCGCCATTTACGCATCCACACAGGAGAAAAACCCTACAAGTGTGAGCACTGCACGTTCGCCTGTAGCTCTTTGGGGAACTTGAAGAGGCACCAGCGCATGCACACAGTTGCAAATCTGGCTCACAGTGCACAACAGCAAATCCACGCTGCTCTGGCTCCAGGACAAAATACACACCAGAGTCTGCACACAGCTGCAAATCCTGCACTGAATTCAGACAGGATGACGAGTGGCCTCAGCCTTCGGGGACCTGTTCAAACCCAGAGCATGAAAGAGGAAACCGGGCGAGACTCCAGGGAAGGTATGCCTTTATGTTTTTTGGGTTTTTTTTTAAACTGTGGTCCCTTTGGAAGGAGGGGGGCATGTATTTTTAGCTGAGGTATAGGTTTAGAAATGTTGATATATGAGATATGTTACATGACCTCTGGACTGCTGCACATTTACTTTCTAATTTACACTATATGGGTTAAAGTATTGGGACACCTGACCATCACATTCATGTGTGTTCTTAAGTTACTATCTCCAAAATCCAGTGGACGTTATCATGGGTGTATGATTTGTTCTTGTAGCCACAACAGTATTAGTAAGTTCAGGCACTGATAATGGCTAAGGAGATCCCAGGGGAGGTTGGTCTTCAAGTTTATCTCAAATAAGTGTCCAAGTTTCGAACTAGAATGCACCCCAGATCTCCGTATCTGACATTAGTGTCTGATCTCCCTAATACTGTTGGAGCTGAATGAAGAGATATTTCACATTCAGGCTTCACACTGGACTGGAAGGTCTTACTAAAAGAGTAGAGCCTCGTAGCAAAATGGGAATAAATCTGGAATAGAAATCACATGCAAATGTGATGCTCAGACCACAAACATTTGTTAATATTTGATTTAAAACTCTCAATTGACTTTCTTCACTGTCTGGTCAATACTCTGATGGTAGAAAAAAAAATAAGGGCCTCACCCGATTTGTCTTTGTAGCTGTTTTTTCTGCTATGCATTACAATATGTATTTTAAAAATCTATCAATATTTAGACCTATAATCAATATCATTATATGGTCTTGGTATTTAGTAAAGAAAAGTTTCTCAGCCTGGTTTATTTCTAAGTCAATACACTCGTTTATAACTTAAATGAAATTGGGAGAATGGTGGTAGAATATAATGTTGCATACTAATTAGATTCGTAAATACAATATTTAGTTACTGAGTTTCTGCTGCTTATTGTGTTTTTGTGCACTTGCCAGTGTTCCAGTCCTCTGAATTAAAAGGGAATTTGAGCATGGGCAGTGACGGTGGTTATCTCAAAGCCTTTGCGAGGCTGAAGTCAGAGCAGCAACCGTGCAGCCGAGCCCAGCCTGGAGTTCTTCCTCCTCTGCTCTTCCATTTTACATGCAGGCTATGTGGTCTGGTGCTGGATGGTGAGGATGGGTCATCAGCGCAAATCTGTGCCAAGTGCACCTTGGAAATGCTGACTAAAGATGCAGCAGGCAGCGCCATTGATCGGGGTCACAGAGGGGACAGGGTGTACTCATGCGCCATCTGCCCCTTTCTTACACATTACCCCAACCACCTGGCACGGCACATGAAAACGCATAGCGGTGAGAAACCCTACAAGTGCCCGCAGTGCCCTTATGCTTCGGCCCACTTCGACAACTTGAAGCGCCACCACCGCGTGCACACAGGCGAAAAGCCTTACAAGTGCCACCTGTGTGACTACGCCTGCGGAAATCTGGCCAACCTGAAGCGCCACCAGCGGGTTCACTCGGGTGCCAAACCTTTCCAGTGCAGCATGTGCAGCTACAGCTGCAACCAGAGCATGAACCTGAAGAGACACATGTTGCGTCACACCGGGGAAAAGCCACACAAGTGCCAAACGTGCACTTACACCACAGGCCACTGGGACAACTACAAACGGCACCAGAAGAAGCACGGAGCAGGAGCAGATGAGTGGGATAAAGTGCCAATGCCTGCCAATGAGGAAGAGGCAGAGATTGAGGATGATGATGAGGAGGAAGAAGAGGTTGTGTAACCTAGCAACCAGAGGCACAATTACAGTATGATGATCTGGTGTGACACTACCAGCATAAGCTTAGTATTTTTTTTTCTTCTTTGTCTTTTTCTTGAAAAGGTTCAAGCTGCTAAACAGACTTGTGCACAAAACACCCCGTTTATTTTCTCGTGTACGGTTGAATGGATGATTTCTGACTGTAGGTACACCGAGTGCCCTGGTGCCATCCAGGCATTTTATAATGCTACCTAAAGGATTCTTCATTGTATATCCTGCACAGATGATTATTGGATCCGCAGTGCCACAGAGCTGTATGTACTTCCTGTCTAACTACTCTATGGATTCTCTGAGGCCTTCGCTGCTCTAAAGCGAATCAGTTTAAATCATTATGTCCCTCTAGAGTGCCAAAACTTTCTCTCCATTACAGCTGTTGCATCTCTGTAAACACATCACTGGACTTTGTGGAGATTTTGTCTTGCTTTTCATGGTTGTATGTCCTAACTGTAAAATTCCGTCTGTTAAGGTTATGTGTAGTATAAAGTGTTTCGAGCACTTATTTTCATGTCTTTTTTTTTTTTTTCTCTTTTGGTCTAAAACAAACGAATGTTTAGCATTTGTTAGCCATCAGTGGCATTAACACTATGAAAAGGGACCATGAATTCCATATGCAGTTTCTAACCTTCAGGTTGCCAAGATATGATTGAGACAGATTCCTTTCCATGTGTGGTGCTTAAGTGCTCTCTTGTAATTATGCAGTCGTTTCATAATTGCCTTAAATATTCTGGAATAAAATACTTTGTGGGTGAGACGTGTTGATGATGTATTTATAATTAAGTGACCTTAAGGCGGGGACAGAAAAAAACAACTCGCTACTGAATACATGCTGGGAACAAAACAAAAAAAAGAAAGCCTGTTAACTATGATTTACTTTTTCAGGAGGCAGCTGGGAGTTAAATATAAACCCCTCCAGAAGTCAGTCTAGCCCTGAACCTGAACCTCTGCAAACATGTACTCAGTTTTATTGGTTCATTATTAAAATTGAATTTAATTTACTGCTACTCAGGAAGTGCCGCTGATTAGGGGAGGCAAGGAGTTGAGGAAGTGGGAGACACAAGCACACACTATAGCCTCCTCCATACAACACTTTTTCAACAACCCCCCCCCCCTTACAACTCTCCTCATACCCTATACACCCCCCACATATTTAGATAACACACCACTCACTTTTCTTAAGTTACAACCCCCCCAGCATTTGCCACACACGCTGATCCGGAGCGACTGACATTTTTTCCTTTTTTTACACTACTGAACTATTGCGGGTTTAGGGCCTTGCTCAAGGGCCCACAGAGGAGCCCTTGGTGGAGGTGGAAATCGAACCTAGGTCTTTCTTGTAATAGTCCTTATACACAGTGGCGAAACTAGTAAGTTGCACAGAAGAGACAGCAGCACATGGAGACGGTGGGATTTTGGCACTTACATTTATTAAAATGACAATTTTAGAAATGCTGATAGAATGCCTAGGCTGTGTGACATCAACAATACATAACATTAACTACCCCTCCCCTTTCCTCAGAGTGGGAATATGCTGGTGAGGACACTCATGTGCAATACGGCGTCACAGAACAGGTTCTTTACTGCTGATGAGAAAAACATTTCAAATCAAGAGTTAAACGAATCTCCGACTCGTTCCTGCGTTTCTTCTGCTCAGATTCAATTCCTCATGCAGAGACAAAAAAACGCCCAACAGCATGAAATATCAAATGCAGATCTTTTTCAACAGGGTTGGAGAGATGTTTGTTATGATCAAGCTTATAAAGCACAATTATTAATATATGACAAAATCCAGCCAATGAAATGCAGATGTGGAATCTGTAAACACTGGAATCAGCAGAATACATATTCTTTTGTACACAATTGAAATATAGTTAATCTACGATGCTGGATTATAATATTCTAATGATCATTTGATTAGTATAATGAATACTTTTTATTTGCATGTACATCTATAAAAGTGACTACAACAATGTGTATGTTTCTTTTTGTGCAAAATGCTTTTAAGGTAAACTAAAATTTTGGCATGTATGAGAAACCTTTCACACACACAAAAAAAACCCAAAAAAAAAAACCCCACCACACTGTTCATAATGTTTTCTGTCTGTGGAATATTGTGCAAAGTCATGGATTCAGCATGTGCGAGCGGCTTGGACTAATCAGTCAATAAAACTCTGGAAATACTGCAGGATTTCACAGCAGTTCACAGAGACGCGGGCCGAACACTGAGACCGATAACAAAAAGAAAAAAAAAATCTGTAGAGCAGAATTACCGACTCAAAGCTGTGCAATGGTTCTATATGAGATGAATGAGCCATACTATAAAACTTTGTGGACACCTCATCAGCACCTCTAAAGGTTTGGACACAAATTTGTCCTGGGTGTCTCTATAAATGCTGTAGCATTAAAAATGAATGTGAATACAACAATGTATGAAGAGGATAATTAATATTAAATGTTCAAATTAACACCGGAACATTACGAATAGCTGTTTTTATTTCATTCATTCATCTTCCTACCCGCTTATTCCCTAACTCAAGATCATGGGGGTCTGCTGGAGCCTATCCCAGCACACATAGGGTGAAAGGCAGGGGTACACCCTGGACGGGTCACCAGTCCATCACAGGGCCACACATATACTAACAACCATTCACGCACACATTCACTTCAGAAAATTAAGTCCTCCTGGTCACAATCCTGAATTGGGAGGAAGTGTGTGTAGTAAGTGAGAGAATACATTTGGAATAGAATGTGCATGATGGTCCGGTGTCCTAATACATTTGCACAGGTGAATTTTTTTCCATTTGAAACCCGTATTAATCATTCTTATTTATTACTCATGAAGCGGAGACACTTCCCACAACAGGGAATAAAAGAATGCCATCGATTGGCATCAGACTTTCATCAGTGTTTGCAGATCTCAAACCTTTCGTTGTAGCCGTTTAACTCTTACTCGTTGATTACAGCACAGCGGATGAGAAAGCACAGCTTTGCGTCTCTAAAAAGGAGGAAGTACTAGTCAGTAGAGGTTACAATCACAAGCAGCTGGTTTGACTTTTTTTGCAGTCTTTAAGACACTTTTTAATGATCGTAGAAAATAAATCTAAACCAATAGGTCTCTCTGTTTACTTAAAGGCTGCCCGAGTCTCACATACTGACTGTAGCAGGGTCACTCAGGATACGAGTGTCAGCCAAATTCCAGAAATGTGAGAAGGTAAGAAACATTGTAAAGAACTCGGATTAGCTTTAACGATTCCACACTTCGGTTTACTGATTTATTGCGATAAATGCATGTGATGCCGTTATTAGTTCCTTGTATTAGAAGCTAGCATAGTTGCCTGGTTACTAAAAGAAGAGAAGAATTGGATTTGAAGGATCTTTAAACTACAGTTGAGGTCAGTGCATCTTTAATTATTTTTATTCTAGAATGTTATTTGTTCCAACTTGGGTTCTGTACAATTTGTACTGTGCTCATGCTACACTTAGTTAACTTTTCGCATCATTACATGCAAGAACCTCCTTTGTGATGATTAGTGGTTTGTACGGATGGTTTTGAATACTGGAGTAATGCGGCGTGTTCGAATTGTGCGGTATCAGACGCATCCCTTCCGTCTGAACCTGCATGGCATGGCTCAGCTGTCCTGCGCTTCAGTTTGGAAGGAGTGTCACAGGTCGTCGTCCCCGATGCCCTCAAAGGCGTAGTTTCCATGAAAATCGCTACCGCTGAGATCGCTAGCAGAGTTGGAGGCGCTGATTCCTCGCAGAGACACAGAACTCAGCTTGGTCTAAATTAGAGGAATGTGTAATTATTAAATCATTTAAAAAAATATTTAAAAATACATTAGTTGAGCTACATTAGAGTGCTAGCTAAACTCACCGAGAGCTTGACTACCTGTTCCCGATTCGAATCAGGAGAATCCTGGAGATGCACAAAGAGTGAAATACTGACTCATTTTCATTCAGAATCGAAAACATGCTGGAAATGAGAATGTTCTCACCAGTAATGGAGGAGATTTCACAGCTTGCTGGCTGGTGGATCGACTGATGGAGCCATTAAGACGTTTCTTCTGCATCTGATGAACATGTAACATGGCATTTGAAATCAGGTTCTCCAACACTACTTTAAACAGAGTTTAAAACAGTGAAGTCATTCAATAAAAATGAGGTTTTTTATTCAACAAATGCAATAAACACATTAAATAAGACATGGAAGGATTGGTCAGGCTTGCGAGTCAACATTTCTGCACAAACACAAAAGAGAATGGGGTCACGTTTGATTTGGCAGACATATCAAAGAACACAAACACAGAGAAACTGACTTTCTTAATGCTTCCCCCAGACTTTTTCACCATCAGTTCATCCACCATGGACTGGAGACAGATGCTCATCATGATCGCCTAAAGACAAACCATACAAAAATAATGACTACAGAATAAACTCCTTAAAGTGTAAACCTTAACATGTCTGCTAAGTAAGAAGTAGATGCATTCAAAGAGATTTCCTACAGTAAATATCAAATAAGAGATGAAAAACCTTGACTGTTATAAATGTTAAAATGGAGAAAAAAAGAAAAAAAGTTGCTATGACTGAGTCTATAGCATTTAGAAGTGAATTAATACTTGATTTTATGTACATATTCTACTATTGAAAAGTTTTCAGACACAACAACAGATGGCAGCACAAGAATAGAACAGAACAAAAAAACTCCAAGATAAATAAGTTGGGGTCAAAGCACAGGGTCAGCAACATGAGCAACATCTGGAGCAGAGATGACTAACGGCCTTGCTTATAGGTCCAACAGCACTGGGATCCGAATCCACGATCACCAACAAACAAATTGTTCTGGGGCTTAAAACCTAATCTTCAAATTGCAAAATCCAGAAGCTCAACCAATTGAGCTATCGGCCATCGTTCTTCAGAATGCCATCATGGACTCGATATTGCACTAGAAGAAGTTCTGGAGTAACTGATATTAGAACTTTGCTATTCTCAGTTTTTTCCAGTGGTAAAGCTCTTTTTAGTACTTTTAGCATGAGGCATCAACCTGGAATACCAATTCAATCTAATTTAAATTAATATGGAGGTTACAGAGTTAGCATTCTGACCTGCGGACTGGTGATGGTGACCCACTGCAGACGATCTTTGCTCATCAGATACTCAAAAGCCAGTTCCAGTTTGACCTCACACTTGCCAGAGGTGCAGGGGTTAGTGGTGCCGTTGGCCACTGGGACTTGCTACAGGAATAAAGCAATCATCATCATCATCATCATCATCATTATTCTGCTTATTTAAATAAGATCCAATTTGATTGCAATGCGCTGCATTCTTTATAATCATGAATGATAATCATCTCAACTCTAAGCTGCGTTTTAGATTTTGTGCAAAAACTCTTTCCACTTCTGTATATAAAGCTACCTCAAGGGTTTTTTTTTTTTTTTTTTTTTTTTTTAAAGTATGCTACATCTTCGAATTCCCCCAAGTTAATGGAATTCCTGAGAAAGAAATAAAATATAAAAAAGTGCTTCAGGTGCACTTCTAAATGGCCCAGGGTAATAAAGAGAGACAAACTGTGTGTGTAGGAGGCCACTGTCTGAAAACAGATAAAACAGGCACCGTTTGCAAAAATGCTATCGTTTCCAAACTATAATAAGTAAGAAACTATCAATAATTTGTTTATGTAGAGAGAAAAAAAAAACTGAAATGAGAAACAACAAATAGACAACAAGCTGTTACAATTTCTGTTGATAATATAAAAGCCGCGAGGCATATGGATGATTGCCCGAATGCTGAGACTATGATGGATGGATGGCAGACTCGTGTGGGTGTTACTTCTTAATGAGAGCAACTGCCTTCACCATTTACAGTTAGCTGTTTTCAATACAGTCTCTCCTTGGAGAACTGGAATATTTATATCATTGCTGCCTGAGGGAAGTTACGCTCTCGTTATGACTGCAGGAATATGGGATGGAATAGAGCGTGGGGACACTTCGCACACCTTTATCATTATCTTGGCTATCTGAATGTGATCAACTCTCCATTAAGCAGCAATACAGAAAAGCTGACATTCATTAGGGTTGAATGAAAAGCACAGAGACTCGTGATCCCATCGATACACTTGGCACTCACAGATGAAGTGACTCGCCAGCACCTCATGCGTGTGACTTTAAAGCTGCCTTCCTTCATCTGGTTATTAGGAAGTTTGACGTGAAAGTTAAGCTCGTTGTTGCCGGCGCTGACAATGACCTGGCATCCTTTTTCTGGAAAATCTGTGATGCAGGGATCAAACTTGATGTAACCAAAGTACTTCAGAGTCTGAGCCAATCTGATGAACTAAGAAGAATAATAAGATCAGGGTGGAATAATGGAACTCAGAAGAAAAAAAAAAAAACAGCTACCATCCTGTATAAAAGAAATTCTAAAACAGATAAGAGAAAAGTTGAGGATTAGGAAATCTGTTGTGTCTGTAGCTTATACTTCTTTCTTCGAGCCTTTCTCCTGCAGGGATTTCAGCTGTCTGTGCTGGTCTTTGTTGGCAAGAATCCAGCCTCGCTCAATGTCAGACACGGTCTGAAGAGAGAAGAGGAGATTTACTAGGTTTTCTTTAAGTCTCACAAACACCTAAACATATAACAGGGCCACTTTTCTTTCTTTGACTGAATATAAATAAAATTACGACACCTGAGCATGACATCTATATAGGTTTGCTGAACATTCTATTCTTTTACAAACATTTCCCCACATGATTGTAAGTGTAACTGGGCAAATTGATTTATTTAGCCATAATAGTATTAGTTTAGATACTAACAATTTAGTTATTGTTTCAGTTCTTTTATGTAATGTTGGCAAACCGTGTCCTAATTGAGCTCAGGGTGGTGTGTGTGTGTGTGTGTGTGTGTGTGTGTGTGTGTGTGTGTGTGTGTGTGTGTGTGCTGTTTACATGTCCACAAACTGTAACAGTAAAGTGTAGCATGGAGATTTACAACAAAAAAAAGTTAGTGTGTCTATAAAGAATTCTAAAGGATTTGTAAGTTGTCTATGAACTGTGTTTACAAAATGTGTCTGGAAAGTTAAAATGTTCCTACACAAACATCTCATCTCATCTCAACCCAACAACACAGCTGTGCACAGAAAGAAAACTTACTTAAATCAGTCATAAAGTAAACTTGGCTTCCAAACAGTATGACTAAAGTCTAAAAAAACTTCACCCAAAATAACCTTTCAATAGAAAAGGACTGTGTGTTAACACAGCTTAGTCTTTATAGTTAGAGGTGGAAAAAGGAGGCAGTTTCAGGAGAAATTCATTAAGCAATATTAGCCTCAAATCAAAGAAACAATAACAGTTTTGCAAATACTGTACCTGAGAATATAACAAATTAAGGCCCACACTATCTTCCATTACATCACTGTCATATGCAGAGTCCCAATAACTGTGGAACAGGAAAAAAAAAAAAAAGTGTTTTCTTTGGTATTAATATGCAAAAACACTTGAGATTTACTCATATGGGAAGAGCGACCTCTCTTTAGCTTACACCTCCAAACGCACAGTATGCTATATAAAGACAATGCAATTAAAAGCGCAATGAAAATGTTCTAATAAAAAAATTATCAAAAATGTAAAATAGAGAAAAACAGTACCGAGACGATTGATTTTTGAGGTTCTATTAAGAGAATGAACCTAAGACAGGTGGTTAAATAAGGCCAATCAAGCCTGGTTATTCAAGCTGTATTTAAAGAAAGGCAGACCCACAGTATAAACACAGAAAATAATTATTATTGTTTCTGTACCCAAAGGTGCACTTGCTGCAAAAGAACCTGGTCTGGTAAAGTGAATAGCTGTTAACTGTGCTCATTCCTTTCCAACGGTACGAAATCAGTTCTCATACGATTGTCCTTTTATTACTCTGACAAATGAGTTCAGTATGACAGTGAAATGTGATGGAAAATTGTCAGGATGTAATATTACACCATACCAAAACACTTTTTATCAATAGGGACCTAAAAATATTCTTTTGGAGGAAACCACATTGTCATAAGGATACTGCTGAAGTGCCAAGTTGCCTTTCAGGTACATCCGTGTACCCAGATTTTTTCGTGTGCAAGATGATTATGGCTGGAGTCTTAATATGTAAAAGGCTTACGAGATAATTTTCTTGAAATGTTTTGCTGGAATGTAGGAAAATGTAAGCTTACAGCTTTGATCAATATTCTAGTGGATATGTTTCATAGATGGAAGTTCAGCTATGTCAGACATTCATGTGTGCTTTTTAGAAGCCCGGATGTGTTTAGGGGAAAGTGAACAGAAACAAAAAGTATTGTGAAACAGACAGGAAATGAGTCCTATTGTTTTGAAGTACGAAACAAACCTACCAGATTGTAAAGCGGCACCATTTTAACAATTAAACCAATATAAATATTTATAAAGTAGAAAAACGTACTTGTATAATTTACTGATAAAACTTTCCAAAAGGTTGTTTTCAGAAAGCTTGTGCTAATGTAGGTTTGAGTCTCTGAAGAAATGCTGCTTGGAACATAAACCCTTTTGGAGAAGTGCTTTGACAAGCAACCTGCGGGTAATGGAGTTGGAAAGTAAACTGTACACTAAACTGTAAAAATTGCTCCATTTCTACTGTTCTTTTAATTTGTGCCCAAGCAAAGAAAAGAGAAGCCACAATGTTTTATATGGAATTCAAAGATGAATAGAGAGAGAGAGAGAGAGAGAGAGAGAGAGAAAGACAGACAGTGGGAGTCTTTTTGAACTTCCTGACCCACAACTGTACCGCACGGTGACTCAGCATGTTCCTGTGACTGTAACCTAGAAAAACATCACTCAGAACACCACAAAAACCAGAAGTGAGTCTGTAAGCAAAGTAACTATGCTCTGTGGCAGACGAATGTCATGGTGTACCTTTTGCGGAGGACGATGTGGTAGTCTGGATCGCGCAAACTGGTGACTGACACATAGGGAAGCTCAAACTCCTGTAGTTTCCTTAGGACTGAGGAAAGGGATGGGGGTGCAGGGAGACGAGAGAAACAGACAATAGAAAGTGTATGAGTCGCCTCAAGGACATTCTTGTCCTCAAAACAAGAGATAAAGACAGAGCCATCTGGCCAAATGGCAAGTTTATTAGTTGGCTAGGAGTCAGAAAAATCAATGGATAAAACAGGTGTTTGCCAGGAAATCAGAAGACGACAATAAATGGGGGTTCAAATGAAAGTTCGGAATTGAAGCAGGCCAGCAACAGAAAAAAAAACAAGAATGACATTTTAGCACATTTAGTCTGAAACTCAGCAACAGTTCTGCATTTCAGTTCAAGATTACCTCTCAAGTTACCTCTCAATTTTCAGCTACACAGTAAGTTCTTAGTCATCTGTATACCAAATGCTCAGCATAAATACAGTGTCATTATTTAAACCCATATGCTGATGACTGCTTTGGGCTTCTATAGAGCATATGTTTTCTCATATCTGACAGAATTTTGATCCTGATCCCAGAAAACAGTTTGGCAAACAGATGAGCGCAGAGAGAGAAAGGAGAGATAAGAAAAATGTGCAAGTGTGCTCAACAAAATTAAAGACGACAATTTAAAACGGACTTTATTTGATCTTTTTTAAATGAACAACAAAAAAAATACAACCACCACTGACACGCCCTTATTTATCCCCCTATGCTATACTTTTGAGCCAATGCGTCGTTTAACACATACTGAGGGTTTTAAATCAATTAACGTGAACGTAAATTCGATTAAAGGGGAAGTGGTTAAGGTGCTAGACTAATACCAAAAAGACTAGGGTTTGATTCCCAGCACTACAAAGCCAGCACTGTTGGCCCCTGAGCAAGGCCCTTAATCCCCAATTGCTCAGTTGCTCTGGATTTGGCGCCTGCCAAATTCTGTAACTGTAATTAAATATCAATACTAGAGGACAGATTATCTAAACACTATTGCAAAAACAAACTATTTAAACTATTAACATTTTTACACAGCACTACAAAGAAATGAGATGCAAATTATGAACAGTAGCTGAATACAGCCACCAGCAGACCCCCGTGATCCCGAATTAGGGAATAAGCGGGTAAGAAGATGATGTTTAGTGATTCAGTGCTACTAATTTATTAAAGAATGTAATTTATACTTTTATTGAAAAACAGCAACCAAAACTGAAGTACCCTGAGGAAACCCACACAAGCGGGGAGAGAACATGCAAACTCTGCCCAGAAAGTCCTCCAGCCCAGGAATTGAACCTGGGACCTTCTTGTTGTGAGGCACACAATTTTATTGAAACATTTCAATAAAAGTACAATACGATCACTAATATATATGAGAGAGAATTAAAATTTCAAGACACACCAACAAATAGCATCACAAGGCTGCAGAGAAGTCAGTGTCCCCTCTAATTCAGTATATAGTTCTGTGCTGCCATATGTCTACATAAACTTTATTTATTCTTTCAGGAATCAATGTATATTAGTCCAAACATATGGTTCTTAAAACAAGTCATGTACTCACATGTGCAGCCTCCATTTAGCCCGTCCTGAACTAGGAAGAGGCTAAAATAGCCCACCAACTCTTCAGGCAACTCTAGTTTTGATGCAACTGCCTGGTAAGAGGGAAGAAGGTACCAAATAGAAATAATTTAGCATTTTGATTCTCACGGTTTCCTGAACCACAAGGAAAACGGTGTAACAAATGTAAATCAATAACGTATCAAACTAGCATTGAACAATCAAAATAAACATTTTGCTGGAAACAACACAAATAACGTCTAAATATTTTCACATATGACTAAAAAACAAGAATTAGAAATGACTACTACATGCCAAATATTTCCAGTCAGTTCATTTCTAATATGTTTACCCCCTGCCACAGATGCAGCCCTTCTGTGAAACATCAACAGCTCTAATATTCCTTTTGCGCAGAATGCAAGTGTGCTCTCATCCACAGGGTCAAATGTGCTTTAATGGAGGACGACGGAATCGACATGACAATAGCTCAAGGCCATGTAGGCCACAGCGCAGACATAACGAGGAAAGAGCTGCATAATAAAACCCTCTGCAATGCATCATAGCACGCGTTGATCAAAAAAAGCTGCAAGTTGTAGGTTAATTACAAAAGACAGTGAAGGTCACAGGTTTTTCAATCAAAAATGCTTTGAATGATCTACAGCCATTTTAAAAGCACTGTACATGGTGCGATTTTAAAACCGCAATGGGTTTGGATGAGTCAGCTTTGGCTGATACACAACAATTTCTAATTAACTATATAAAGGTAACACTTTTTTTGCTGAACATGCTTTTCTAGTAGGCTACATGCCAAATCTGAATACTTCAATCACCTAAAACCTTTGAACAGGCACAAAACTAACACGCAAGGCAAGCGCATAAACGATTACCAGAAATATATTATGATTAATGACGAAATTCTAAAGTCTAAATTAACTTTAATGTCTAATGGTGGAAGAAGTGTCCAATCTCACTGAAAACACTTTGCTGAGCTCTGCGCTTCCCTTTGGACACAAGCACAAGTCTGAAAACTTAAAGCTCCCAGAAATTAATCTTTGTGGGGGGTTTTCTGCTTGTGGGTTTATAAGAAAGCTCCGACTCTTTATCAACATGTCCTGGATCTAGTTCTGAGCAAAGCAGTTCATCTGTAAGACATCTTTACCTCAAGGACATCTTCAGTCTGATCTGACGTCAAGATATTGACATTGACCTTCTGGCTGTTGGATAAGTGCACGTCCAGCTGGACTTCTTCAGTGGGGATCTGCTGTGTCTCCTGTGGTGAAGAGAAAACAGCAGGTGTCTGAATGGTACGGCTTTGATAAGCTGCAGATAAAGTGCCTATTTGCGTCAGGCGCGGGGGGTGTAAGGTTAAGGTTAAGAAGACACTGAAAACATATCTAAGAAATATATATCGGAAATTTAGATCAAAGCCTGTGGACAAAGCCTATATAAATGAATTTCTATAAGTAGATGAAGTCAATTTTAATAGGAAGACAAAACGTATCTGACGAACACCACAGGCATCACAGTGGTTCTTGAACTTTTCTGTCAGGCCTTTCTTTCATAGAATAAAAAAATTCCAACCTGTAATTTATATTGTATATTCAGGTCTTAACATCTTGTAGCCAAAGTAACAAATTCACAGTGGAATCTTCAATTACTTTCAAGACATTTCATTCATTCATTCCATTAAAATGTTCTTACCCGCTTATTCCTTAATTCGTGGTCACTGGGGTCTTCTGGAGCCTATCCCAGTGCACATAGGGCATATACATGTTTTCATACAGTTTTTGGAGTGGAAAACGGAGTACCCACAGGAAACGCACGCAAGCATGGGGAGAACATGCAAACTCCGCACAGAAAGAGCCCAGGAATCAAATCCAGGACCTGCTTGTTGGAAGGCAACTGCACTAACCACTACGCGGCACAGTCGAACTGTCCAGGGTGTACCCCTGCCTCTCCCCCTATGTGCGCTGGGATAGGCTTCAGAGGACCCCTGTGACTCCGGATAAGGGAATAAGCGAGTAAGAAGTTGTAGTAATTTTGTATAACTTGCAAAGCATTTCTTTGGTGCATACGCAACTCAAAGGATTCAAAGAGTGGACTATTCAGAGGATCTTCACACTGCGTACTGATGACGAGAGGTACCTGCACGGTAAACACTGCTGGTCGCTTTACACACACCATGACATGCGTTTTCTCAGACGTTCATCTGTTTTTTTCTCCCCCCCCCCAATCTCTTTGAAATTGCAGTTTATTCCTAGAAAAATCTTACTAGCCTTTCCATGCCCCTTTATTATAACTCTGCATAGAGTTTTCAACACATGAAAAAAATGCACGAATAAATCAACTTTGTTTATGTTTACAAAAACATTTGGTGTGTGTGGAAACCCACTAGATGAACCATGGCACTGGATGGCCACATCTTTTGTAGAATATGACAGCTCACTGCAAGCACCTCATTTTACTATTGCTAATGTAGGAGGCCCTTAGAATAACTGCTGATCTCTGTAGAGCAGATGAAATGACAAAGCAAAACCTGACCAAACTCTCATTGCGTTCCACATGCTAGCTTACTGACTGCAAAAAGTCAGTAAGTCTAAACTCAAAGTCTAAGCTGTGGAACCTGTGTTTTATTTAACAATTAAGTTATCACACATATGACAAACATTACAGCACATTACAGTACCTGCTGAGCTTTTCTTAAAAAGCTGTTAAACATTTCGCTGGCTCCCAGCAAAGGATCCTGACGCACTGAAAACAAAAAAAAAACAAAAAAAAAACCAATGTTAATTTTAATAGAAGAATAAAACATTAATACTGTGTGTACAAACATGGTGTTAGATATAACTTTTATTAGGGTGGAAGAAGTATAACAAAACGGTACTCGTTGATACTGTGCCCCTCTTTGATTCCAAATTTAGTCAAGTTATTTTTAGGGGCATTATAGACTTTTATTGATATAAACGAGCTGAAACAGGGAGAAGAAGGGGGTGTATTGGCGATGAAAGGACCACCGGTGACACACAACTCTGCTGGTTTCCTTTAAATTAAACTATGTTTACATTAATCTATAAATGAAAAGATCAGTAAACGTTTAAATAAAGCTCTTAATTAAAACTTAGTTTAAATGTTGTACAGTTTAGAGACAGTGGCGTTGTCAAAAAAGACAGGAGGTGGAGCTGGAGGTGGCAGAGTTGAAGATGTTGAGATTTTCATTGAGAGTGACGAGGATGGACAGGATTAGAAATGAGTTTATTAGAGGGACGGCGCATGTAAAATGTTTTGGAGAAAAGGTGAGATTGAAATGGAGACAAGACTAGGTTAAAATGGTTTGGACATGTGCAGAGAAGGGACCTGCATTATTGTGTTAAAAGAATGCTGAGGATGGAGGTGCCGGGCAGGAGGAAAAGAGGAAGACCAAGGAGGAGGTTTATGGATGTGGTGAGGAAAGATATGCAGATGTAGAGGACAGGGTGGTGTAGAGAAGGGTGATCCTCTGTGGCGACCCCTAACGGGAGCAGCCGAAAGGAGAAGTAGTAGTTTGCTGATTTTTACAAATCAATCAATCTCTCAATTTAAAACCTACAAACAAATTAGCTTTAAATGGTTCTTTGATCTATAATCCTTTCTGTATTTTGACCTTTGTTTTATTTAGAGGGGCTTTAAGAGAACAAAAGTAACTACTGTAAAAACCCTAATGCTTCCTCTGTCCAAGCAAAGAGTGTGCGCATGTGGTGGAGAATTAAACCATGATGTAACAGTGCAACTGGCAGGCCAGGAACAGTCCGTGAGTTCTCAGACTAAGAGTAAATACATTTAACAAGGCTTAGCTTGTTCAATTTCATGTGCCAGGAAATGAATTGGATTCAAATAAACGGCTCAAGGTGCTGCTGTGCTCCAGTGATTCGCCTTAACATGCAGAGAACACCACCCGTGACTGGCCCGAAATCTGAAGTCCAATTCTCCCAAGCTGTTAATTAAACAGCAATAACAGTATTTCTGCATAGCCTTTAACGCTAATAGCACTCTGATCAATGAAGGAAGAACACCAAGGTTTATTTCCTCATTTCACAATAAGGAACTTATTGAGCTGGATATAGATATAGAGAT
>JAOTRA010000027.1:1642429-1660024 GCA_026260255.1 Pseudolaguvia tuberculata | reverse complement strand
ACACACACACACACACACACACACACACACACACACACACACACACACACACACACACACACACACACAAACAAACAATGATGAGCACCGTTGTTTGACTTGATTGGTGGACTTTTACCTTCAATGGGGTTTCACAATATATCGTTTCAGCATCAACATCACAATACGTGTAATTGCAATAGTCAGACTGCAGGAAGTGCTATGTCTGGGAATCTGGGATTATAGCTTTCTGCATCATAGTTCAGAACATCAAATCTAGAATGTTGGATAAATTTCATAAAAGTTTAATAATAAATCTCCAAAAAAATAAAAGACATTATTTCATTAGCATCTATTGTACAAAACTGGTAGTACAACTACTAATGATTACTAGTATCACCAATCCACCACTACTGGGCCCCTGAGAAAGACCCGTAACCCCTAATTGCTCATCAAAGAATAACATAAATTGCTCTGGATAACATTGTCTGCCAAATGCTGTACATGTATTTATATCTATTCTTATAATTTGCGTATTATTATTTTTTATATATATATAATTTGCCAGATGAACCTCATTACAAAATCACCCCAATTATTTTAAATTATTGAATCCTTTCCAAATAGAGAAGGGGTCGTGCAGGCCTAGTTATAAAACTACTCCACGATTGGTTCTCCATAAGCTGCTTTAATGAGTTGGCCTAATAATATTAAATCGGCATTTATTCAGTTTCACTGATCAACAGAGTAAGAAAAGAAAACCTTGAGAAACAACGTTTGATATTAGACTCTAAAATTTCCACAGGAGCAGAGAAATTATTCATGGAGGTAAAAATTAACAAAAATGAAAGTGCGTCAAATATTTGTCATTTTTGCAAGTTGTTCTAAGGATCCAGCAAAAAAACCCGGCAGAAATGATAGAAAAATGCAAATCCTTATCAATTCTGTTAGTCTTTTATTTAAAAAGGACAGATCAGTGTTTTTGGACCCAACAAAAAGAAATGTATTAAGAACTACTTAAAATGGCAAATGAGATCACACTTTCTTTCTCTTTTTATTTTCATTTTTTGCAGAGACCTCTCAAGCAACCCCATTTCCAACATCAGTGATTTGATATTTCAAGGTTTTAATAATCTCAGCTATCTGTAAGTAAGAGTAATCTCACATGTAATCCCACATTTTAGACCACAACCTTAAAGATGTAGTTATTTTAACGTTAACATTTACTTAGTTTATTGCCAATCAAACTGGACTGTCCTGGTGGCAACACGTCATGGAACAGAGTAGAGGTTAAGCAAGATACACGGCTGTGTGAAGAACAGAGGAATGCTTGCAATCTAACAGGCCAGATGTGTAAGTAAGACACCTTTAGACTCTAATGTTGAAGGGCTTTTTAGGCTTTTCTGTCTTTTGCACTTATGTTCGATGTGAATCACCAAATGCAATAACTCTAAATCATATGAATTACACAGCAGAGTCAGAAAGGCGATCCTCTTCCCACTGTCATTTGTAAAATTATTTTAGAATCACTTGCAGTAGAAATTACATTGTAAATTTTATACCATCGCCAGCCATGTAATGGTTGGCATGGGTCGTGTCACAACAAGAAGGTCTCAGCTTTGATTCTCAGTCCAGGATCTTTCTTTGCAGAGTTTGCATGTTCTCCCTTCGCTTGTGTGGGTTTCCTCCAGGTAGTTTTGTCCCACAGTCCAACCACATGTACATTAGGGCTATTGGTGATTATAAATTGTCCATAGGAGTGAATGTGTGTGTGAATGTTTGTTTGTTCTATGTGTGGCCCTGCAATGGACTGGTGTCCAGTAGACCCCCGTGATCCCTATTTAGAGAATAAGCGTGTAAGAGAATAAATGAATGTGACACCATCACAGAAGGAAATTTGGAGGTGAGGAAGCACTGGTTAGGCTATATGATTATGACAATGAGTCAAATCAGCCCATCTGTGGCTAACACTTATGTTTCTCTGGTAAACTCTGAACTGGTCCAAAAGGGAATGTATGGCACGTTTTATGTATACAAATCCCAATCAGTTTGGTTCTTTGCTACAATAGTTGAAGACATCTTTATGTATCTTGGCCTAGTTAGTCATCAGGATCATAAATGGATAACACTGACAGGTGTAAGATTAACAAAGCTATTAAATTGATTATTTTACCCCAGCTTCTATACCGTTTCTACCAAAATATTCCCAGTCCTATGTCTCATCCAGGTAGTTGGGATGAAAGAGGAAGATGTAGAGAACAGGGTAGTGTGGAGAAGAGCGATCCTCTGTGGTGTCCCCTAAATGGAGCAGCCGAAAGGAGAAGAAAGAAGAAGATTCAATTATCATGCCATTTGGGCTTATAAACTACCTCCCCTATAGAAAAAAACGTGTAAACAAACTCACAAAAATAGGTGGAAGATTTGGGCTTCCAGAAACCAAGGCTGGTAGTGTTTCCGCTATTTTATCCATTATGGCTTAGAATAGAGACAATATAATTTCTTCCAATCCCCCATTGTATTTTGTTGTAGGGGTCGCCACATCGGACCACGCTTCTCCACATTACCGTTCTCTACGTCTTCCTCTTTCATTTCAACTACCTGTATAAAATAAACATCCTTTGGCCAACAGTAGCCCAATTTCCATTGGTACCTTGTTGGCTAACAGTACCTGTGGTGGTCGTTGTTAACCCGGGCCTCGACCGATCCTGTATGAAATTCTGTTTCGTAATTAGCATATTTGATTACGCTGGATGCCCTTCTTAAGGCAACCCTCCCCATTTATCCGGACTTGGGACCGGCATTAAGAATACTCTGGCTTGTACAACCTTAATAACTGGGTTATATACAAATGGCTATAATATCATACGAAGTTTAAAATAAAATATTTACAATTTCCTTATTATTTATTTTAAACATTCTTTCTCCCCGTTAGTCTTGGATTGTCCTGAGAACTCTGCCTGTATGCCTTATGGACCAGGATTTTTCCAGTGCAGCTGCACTTACAATTTTCATGGATACAAATGTCTCAGAGAGGTAAAAGCTTCAGTGTAAAAGTAGATTGTCTCAATAATACTAGAACACTAAATATCATTGACATACAGCTAATCAGAGTAAGGGAACAAGCTCGTCTTTGAGTGGTCACAATGGGTTTTTTTTTCCTCCCAACTACAGGGCCATTTCCCTATGCTGGAAGTGATGGCAATTTTGGGTGGATCCACAGTAGTAGTTTCATTTTTATTATGGGTCACCCAACGGCGAAAGATAAAAGGTATCTGAGGTCTTGCGCCATTCATTACCTCATTGGTAAGAAGCTGTGAGAAACACTGAACACTGGATTCCTCAAATGTGCCAGTATTTAAAGGAAAAAGACTATAATAACAGGCATGATTATACAGATAAACACTGGGAGGCAGTATACTACAGATCACAGGTGTGTACTGTGGCATATGGTTAAAGAGGGATTAAGGATTTTAAGTTTTTAAATAAGTAGCTGGGCTTTCTATCATATGAAATAGTGCAAAATAGTATGAAAAGGGATGGACATGAATTAGTTGTATGAAAAGGCTTTTCTTTATGTTTTAACAACAAATTTAACAAACGTTATACCCAGAAGTGTACCATGCCTTTAATTTTACACTTCTTCTAAGTAATTACATAATTGTCCATAACATAATGACTCTAGAGCGGCAGTGAGTAGTTGGTAGCACGGTCACCTCACAACAAGAAGGTCCCTTGTTCGATTCCCGGGCTGGGGCTTTTTTCTGTGCGGAGTTTGCATGTTCTCCCTGCACTTGTGAGTTTCCTCCCACAGTCCAAGACATGCAATTAGGTTACTTGGTGATTAAATTGGCCATAGGAGTGAATGTGTGTGAGTGGTTGTCCATGTGTGGCCCTGTGATGGGCTGGTGATCTGTCCAGGGTGTACCCCCACCTCTCGCCCCATGTGCGCTGGCATAGGCCCCAGCAAACCCTGTATTAGGAAATAAACAGGTAAGTAGATGAATGATAATGACTCTAAAGCTAAGGTTGTGAATTGCAATATAATATTAGTGGTCAGAATATTGATACATATTCATGAAAAATTGCTAGAGTAAGCTGTATCAATTTTTTTTCACACAGCCCTAGATTATAGTTTTTCCAAGAACGATGCTGACAGCTGAACTTAACTCGACCTGCATAACTGACCAATTGTCTTTGCATACATTTTTCTAAAATCATCTTAAAATAGACATGTATTCATTTTACTTTGTGCATGTAACCACAGCAAAATATAGATTTTTCCCCCCCCCATCATGTTTACACTGAAATAAAGCTTGAAGAAGCCAGACCCTAAGCACCTCAAATGCTTAGCAATAAGTCATCCCTTTTTTTGATCCAGTAAATTTGGCCTTTACTGTATTTGTGTTCAAATGTAATTTCTATGTATTGTATAAATGTGAATGTTATGAGCAATGCTGGAAGAAAATATAAAATACTCATGTCCATATTGTCTGTCTTTACTTCTCAAGTGCCCCCCCCCCCTTCCAGGTCAGTATAAATAAGTGCAGTCATATTTGAACTTAATAAATTGATGACGCCTTATAATTCATCAAGTCCAATGCATTGCGAATACGTACAACACACTCCCAACTATGGAATAAAATCGCTGTCAAAAATAATCGTACGTAATTCAGAGATTTGTGTGTAATTTTAATTTAGTTGTGCGTAATTTTGTTTGTTGTCAAAGTTGGATTCCTAAATGAGAGCCACGATTTTTTACAAATACAAGATTTACGGTTTTTATTTGAATACAACTCCAAAATCTACGACTTGAACACTTCACACACACAACGCTTGTTTTTACAACATCTGTGTTACACGGACGAAACGCTAATTTACGACTACGAATTCGGGCTGCGAAATGACTGTCAAAATACGTCATCACGTTCCCAGGCATTACTATCCGAGTGAAAATAATCGATTCCCAGAGACGCGCATGCGCTCCGTCACCGGTTTAAACCAGTAGCGCCAAAATGACGGAGAAGCAGATTTTTTTTGCATAAATTCCCAAGATAAATGTTCTTATTGAATATTTTCCGAAATATTTGCAAATCCATATAATTTGATTGGCACCTTCACAGCCAGGGCCCTGGTTTGATTCCCAGGCAGAGGTCTTTCTGTGCGAAATTTTCATGTTCTACTGGTGCTCTAGTCTCCTCCTCCAGCAATTACCCCCTCTGCCCCCAGTCTAATGTAGACAGGACCACCACTGTTTACATTAGGTTAATTGGAAATATTAAATTGCCCATAGAAGTAAGTGTGTGTGGCCCTGTGATGGACAGGAGACATAGATGTACTTGTCATGCCTTTCACTCTTCAGCTGAAAAGAATAATAAAAAAAGACAGAACAGCTTTGATTAAAAAGGAAGACGATATTTTAGACAAGGTTTATTCTGTAGCAGATGCCAGATGTAGGTCGGGATGCCTAATCCATCACTGATCCACATTTTTTACTCGTAGCACTACAGGCACAGAGGTACACGGGATCATGCCTAGCTCGGTGATCACCAAGTCAACAAAGTCTGGTGGCGTAACATCATAAACCAAGTTTAGCAGACCTAGCGATTTCACACTTTGCCAGTTCTCCAGCTGAGTGTTTCCTTTCCGCGTCACGATCAGATCGTCGGGGTCATCTAGGAGGAAAGAACCATTGTTAAATAAATAAAATAAAGTCTACCAGCTTAATTCATTTTGTAATTGTTGCTAGTCTACTTACCCAGTTCGTTGGACACAAAAGAGTCTGTCTGCACTCGTTCACAGAACTTGTAGGTCTCACAGCAGACCAGCACAGGAACATTATATGCCTTGGCTACAAGAGCTATTTGGGATGTTCCCACTCGTGACATAACATATCCGTTAGCCAGGAGAGCATGGGCTCCAAGAAACACTTTAGATACCTAACGGGGAAAGTCATTTTTTAAATGCTGTTTGATTAAATAAATGCAACAAAACAATCTAAAAGACAATTCATGACAAATACATGCCTCGGGTAGAATGTAAGACAGGGCAGATATCAGCACATAAGTACAGCGAATGCCTCTCTTCACCAGACGTCTCAGGGCCTCCCTGCCCTCCAGTCTGGGCCGACTGTCCACCACGATGACTCTAAACTTCCTTTGGAGTTTTTCAAACGCCTCACACAAAATATAATTAACAAGTGAGGAGCTGGAAAACAAAAAAGGTACACATATGTCTCCATGATTCTGCAAGTCTTATCCCCAATTTAAACAAAAAATAATTAAGGCACAGACATTGAACATCTTACCATCCGTAAACTAGAATGACATCGCCATCACTGATCTTTTCGCTTGCACATTTAGAGATTGCTTCGGCAGCTAACGAGATCTTCTCATTTACATAGTTGTCAAGACATGACAAGAGTTTCTTCTTAGCCTGTAGAAGAAAACCATTTTTTCATATAGAAATGCAGAACTGCACTGCTCTTCATAAATGTTTAGGTTTTAAAAAACTGGCTGAATTTAGGCAGACAAGAAAAAGTGGCTATTTTTTTTTTTTTTTTGCACATAAATTACTACTTTATTCATTAATTCTTATTCTAAGACGCTTATTCCCCAATTGGGGAATCAGTCTGCTGGAGCCTATGCCAGCACATAGGGCAAAAGGCAGGGGTACACATACACAATAAAAAATGCAAAATAATCAGTTAGCCTGATGATTTAATTAAGAATGTGTTATTTTCTTCTACAATGAAGAAAGCTGTTGGTCCGCATGTTAAAATGAAACACACATGATGCAAATAGCAGCTGTTAAATTATGCAGAAGACACATACATCAACAGATGGCATGAAATAAAAAGAATGCAGCCAGTCTACAGACATGAGGGTTAATGCCGAATAGAATACCAATATGTCTGCGTGTACCGAACACGGCACATCAATTTCAGAATTGTTTTTTTTACAGACACGCAAAGAGCAAAAATAATAAATGTCGGCATAATTCTTGTCTTATCAGAGAACAGTCAGAGAACAGACAGCTGCAAACTTGTAATTCCTACTTGTACCAAAATGTCACATACAGCAATAATAATTCTTACCTCCTCCTCCTTACACTGATTTGGAATATTGGCGATTTCTTTCTTGATGTATTTTATTGCATTACCCATACTTGCAGAGAGGGGACGACATTGATTGAGAAAACTGCAGAAAAAAGACAAGGAAAATAGCTTCATAAAGTTTCAGAGACTGACTTGGTTTTATTTTAAACATTTTGTATTTAAATGTATACATAACACAAACACCAGCAAAATCTGATCAGACTGTAAACACCATACACCATCAGTACATTATACATGTTAATATTACCTGATGTAGGGCTTCAGTTTGTTCACTAGGTCCCTGGACAATTCTTCATGGGGAGGAGTGCTGTAGTCCTGAATAACCTGCAACATAAACATTTTTCATAATAGATTTGTAATGTACGTGCAATGATGTATTTTGAAGTTTAGCACCAGTCACGAGTGAAGTAAAAGACTAGAGTAATGTTGTACCTGTTTAAATGCATGCAAGAGAGCCACAGAGCGAGCATTGGAGCCAGCTATAATGCCTTCAGAGTACTGCAGCCCCAACCGGACTATAGATGGGTGAATAACTGTGGCAGGGATGCTGAAAATGACATGACTAGACTATTACTAACACTAAATTAACAAATTACTTAAACTTCAATTTTATTCTACAGGCCATATCACAGCCATAAAATGGCATTTAAAAATGACCTACCATATTGGAGACAAAAAATGCTTTTGCTTTAAATGCTGAACAACAAAACCATTTAAAACTATTTACTCAATGTTAACCTGTCCGGTACCTGATTTGTTGTGTGAGAGGGGCTTTGCGGCTGTACTGGTGCAGGTGAGAAAACAGACTGACTTTGTAGCCATACTCCGACCTCAGAGGAATCTGTAAGGATAAAGAGCAGACATAAACTCTGTCCGCCTACAGCACTAAAAAGGCAACATTCAACTCTGTTACTGGGCAGAGAGGAGGACCAGGATCAGTGCCGCAGCATCGATGAAATAACAATGAATTCAGTTTCAAAACTCAAATAAACATAAGATGCAAAGCACAGTAAACCACATGAACCACAAATGTTTAGTTCATAACAACATAAAACCCAATTTGCCTACACAACACCCACACACAACAAAACTACCTTGACAACAAACATACAAAAGTCACACAAATAATTTTACAGATCAGTGGGATTTTGTTTATCCTTGCTTATCCCTGATCTGGGCAGTGACAAAATACACATTTATAAAGCAAAAACAAGAATCTAACTAAAACAATTGATTGCACACACGGTATATGGCCAGACCTTGACTCGAGACACATTTAAGCGGGTCCCTTGCCCTGACCTCTGTAAAACATAGGAGGTAAAGCACCTGAAGTAAGTATGAGCTTGTGAGCTCTACATTATTAGGGTTGGAAGTAGTGAATAAATCAAATGGGATAAAAGAAACATCACCAACAAATAGTTACAAAATTTCCTGACCTGTTGTCTCTCAAGCTTCTTGGCCAGCTTTCTCACTACTGCAGGATCATCTACTTGAATGTGTTCTGGTAATCTTTTCACCACTGAGGAATACATAATAAGAAAATAAGTGTGTGTGTAAATGTATGTACACTTCCTGTACAATATTATTAAAATCTCCTGACTGTATTTTGTCTGTGATTGTTACCTGACTGAAGGTCACCCTGAGGAACTTTAGTTTTGCTGGTCGAGGCAGTGCCTGGCTCTTTCTTAACCTGTTTTGTTGTTCGATCTGCTTCCTGCCGTGCCCTTCGCTCTGCCTTCAGCTCTGCTTTACTCTTAGTCTGCTTGTCCGCAGACGGAGTGCTTTCTGCCATGGAGACACCGAGAGGAGCGGCACCTGATGATGGTGCTAGCAGATAGAGAAGATAACACATAAATAAGACAAAAAGTATATATTACTGTGTATAGGGCAAATTATTCAAAATTCTCAAATATAATTTAACTATTAAATATCAACTCTCATATGACCTTGTTAATAGTCCTTTGAATACTTAAAATGTTTCTGTAAAGTGATTCATGTTACAGATTTAAGCTTTCACTGGCAGGTCTTATTTACATGCTGTAAAAATTGCCCGAAATTTGCTTATTTATAGACTAAAATATTTAAGTTTTGAAAAATATATATTTGACATAGATCTTGATGTAAATACACTTTTGGGGATTTTTTTTGGTTTGGCTTTAGATGCTAACTTTTCAGCAATTATCTAAAAGGATTAGTCATATGATATTGATGGAAGAAAGCTTCTGTATTTTTGGGAGTGGCTATATTTTGATAAGTCAGAGAGATAGAACTGGAGTTAGTGGGACCTAACAGAATCGGACCCAAGCCAGAATCGAACCCGGGTCAACATGTTGATGCCGATGGCGTAACCGACTACTCCACGAAGACAGCCAGGAGGATAATTTTTTATGTCATGCATAAAGTCTAAGTAAACGATTGCAGTGAGTGGTTCGATTATATGCTGCGTACCTTTGGGTGCCAGATTCTGTGTAAGCGGTTGTTGTGCAGTGGAAGAGGCTGTTTTCTTTTCTTTAACCAACACTTTATCTGTTGGACCTTTGTCATCTTTTTTGCTTTTCTTCTGCTGTTTCTTCTCTTTCCGTAAACGCTGCTTCTCTTCTTTGGTAAGTTCTCGCCCATCATTCTTTAGAAAAACAGGTAAACATCCAGGCAACATAACAATAAAACTTATTTATTTATATTTAAAGCAAATGACTCCATTAACGTTTCCATCCTACATCAGCTGGAATGTGACTCACCTTCGCTCTTGCAATCTCATCTAACTTCTCTTCTCCATCTGCAGCAAATCCAGAGTTCATTAAAATAAATAAAATGATCAAATATTGTTTTAAATGTTACTCTAAAAAATATTATTTCCAATGTACTGTAAGTACGGTTGTCATCTCACTACAAGAATGTCCTGGGTTCAATTTTCCTCCCATAGTCCAAAAAAGATGTACATTAGGTTGATTGGAGATTCTAAATTGCCCACAGGAGTGAACACGTGTGTGTGTGTGTGTGTGTGTGTGTGTGTGTGTGTGTGTGTGTGTGTGTGTGTGTGTGGCCCTGTGATAGATTGGCGATCTGACCCAGGTTTTACCCCTGCCTCTTGCCCTAGGATATGGCATATGGATGGATGGATGGATGGATGAATGGATGAATGAATGAATCTTACTCAAATTTACCCTTACTACAGGTATACCGCTGTTATTGGGTTTTCACAGATTTTAACAGGCAGAAATTCTAATATTTTGTCATACAATATTAATAAATTAACTAAATGCACCCATAAAATGTAACAAATCGATTAATTACAATGCGAGTCATAGAGAAAAGGTGTAACATGATGCAATTTTCAGTGCAGACTCAGCGTTAGCTGTAGCGTTAATTGAGTAAAACAGAATAAGCTAGCTTGCTTCCGGTATTTAAAAAGTATGTTTTAACTACAATAAAAGCCACACGCTATTATGACCAGAGCTTAGTGTTGCTGTCAGTTTGTTTGGCTCACCTTTTCCCTCTGAATCTGCCATGTTTTCAGTTTGCGAACATCAGCCTGAGGCGCTGCTAAACACCATCAGATAGCCACACTGCCTCTAGCGACCGGAGTGTGTCTGTTACACATGCGCCCTGGAAAAAACGCGCTCAAGTATGGCAAGCCAATGTTATCAAAAGTCCTCACTATCAAACACAGGACGCTTACCAAAAATACGATTTTTACATCCTTTACACAGTTCAGAATTTTGAGTCTATAGAGAATGGTTATGGACGGTGTAAACATTTAACACACTCTAAATTTGTTATTTTTGTTCTTTGCAACTTGATTTACAGCCGCCAATTTGAGAAATTCGGCTTGCCATATAAACGTGGGTCTCATTAAAAAACAGACAAATGAGTTTCTAGAATATTAATTTATTATGAAAATAGTCCCACTTATTATAAAGGTTACTTGGTTGTAGGGTTCAAGGAATAATGTCTGAGATCTATGTCGTGCTAAAACTAAAGCGATACAAGATCTTCTCCCTTTCCTATCGGCTGCTCCCGTTAGGGGTCGCCACAGCGGATCACTCCTCTCCACACTACCTTGTCCTCTAAATCTGCCTCTTTCACCCCAACTACCTGCATATCTTCCCTCACCACATCCATAAACCTCCTCTTTGGTCTTCCTCTTTTCCTCCTGCCCATCACCTCCATCCTCAGCATTCTTCTACCAATTCTGCACATGTCCAAACCATCTCAACCTATAGCCTCCCTCACCTTGTCTCCAAAACATCCTACATGCGCCGTCTCTCTAATAAACTCATTTCTAATCCTGTCCCAATGAAAATCTCAACATCTTCAACTCTGTCACCTCCAGCTCCACCGCCTGTCTTTTTGACCACGCCACGGTCTCTTTACTGTACAACATTGCAGATCTCACTACAGCCCTATAAACTTTCCCTATCACTCTTGCAGAGACTTATAGCAAAACAGTATATTGTTTTGAAATCACACAGAATTTAGTTTGCAGTTTTAACAGAGTAAATGATTAATTTACTCAATGAAATGTAATTCATGAGAAAAGGTGGAAGAACATAAGGGATAAAATTTTTGTCACATACATGATTATACACAGTACAACATATAGTGAAAGGTTTTTTCTTCTTGCTTAAGGTTTGAACCCAGGTCTTCCTGATCTACAGATCAACAACTTGGCACCTTAAGCATTGAGCCACCACTGTCCCTTAACATTTACTAAAGAAAAAGTAGAATAAAAATGTGAAATACATCTATTTCTTAGCTTTGATGTGATGGCAAAATCCCAATCTTTTGATCATCCCCTACTTCTTTATTCCCAGCATAATAAATATGCATTAAATGAGGAAATGCTTAAACCTATGAAGAAAATGAATGATGGTAATATTGGTATATAAAAAGAAGAGACAACCTGTCAGAGCACACACAGAGGAGTAGATGGTAGGAAAGCAAATCTTTAAGTGTTCAGTGTGTTTTATAACAATTCAATATAATACAAAATATTATGATAATAAAAATATAATAATAAGTCCTATTGTTATAAGCTATTTTAGTTTTGTGTATAATAAGGTAATATGGTTATTTTGAATGTGATCTTTATTGTTGTATCATTGATTAAATTTTGCGAGGTGAATGTTGTTACTAGATGTAAATGTAATTGTTAGATTTATTTTTTATTTACAGTAAAAATAGATAAAATCATTTCATCAGTTTAATTCAGTAAGAATTAGTTACGCAAGTAAGATTTAAGATACAAACATACACAAACAAAAATAATCAAACAAGGATATTTTTATTATAATTTTACAAATTAGAAAAAACACTTTGTTTTGGGGTTTAATTGGCCAGTTTCTTAGCTAATATTCTAAATGGCTGTATGAATTCACAGCGCAGTAGCTGGTTGAAGGGGACCAAACCTCACAGAAACACCTGACTTGGTTCCATTTGACCAGCCACAGCAAGGTGTGTTGAGTCCTGAGAATTAAGGGAATAAAAACAGAATGAAGATGGTATTATATCTCAGGTTGAATTGTTTTTCGTCCTTTCTCTTGACTCTTAACTACCTGTAGATAGAGAAAGAAATGAAGATTAGAATTTGGATTTAGACTTTTCATCTGTACATCGGTAGTAATACGATATTACAAGTTGTTAACAGTGTTTCACATCACTAAATGTCTCTGTATAATATTTAGTGCTACGTGTGTCACCGTGAGATCTGTGTTTGTTCAATGTGTTAAGCATCTCAAATTGGTTTAATTTATAAAGCTTGGGCCAGTGGTGGCTCAATGGTTAAGATGCAGAGTTGTCAACCAGGAAAACCTGGGTTCAAGCCCCACCACTGCCAAGGAAAAACCTGGGCCCAAGACTGCCACTGTTGGGTCCTTGAGCATGACCCTTAATCCTTCTTGCTCCAGGGGCACTGTACAATAGCTGACCCAGCACTCTGACCCCCAACTTACTAAGATGGGATATGTGAAGAAAAACATTTCACTATATGTTGTACTGTGTATAATCATGTACGTGAAAATTTCTTTAATGTGCCACGAAAGGGAAAAGCCTCTTAGGACTGGCAATGCAGAAAGTTAGAACAGCTGGTCATAATGTGTATTCAGTGAGACAGCTAGAGCTCACAGCAATGCCTATGCCTTTGGTCAAGCAAGCAAGCAAATAAACAACAGTCTTCGCCCATCTACTGCTGCCTACTGTTGTCTATTAGCTTGTAAGTGCTAATGAAATACCAGATACTTTTTTCAACATCAACAAAAAAAGCATTTTTTCTATTCCACGATGATACATCCCACTGAAACCACACACTTCCTTACATTCCATAACTGAATTATTCATATGGGGATATAAGGAAGCATGTCCTCACAGAGGGGGCATTTGGAATTTCTTCTTTATCCGGTTTGTGATCTACATGAAAGTTAATAGTTTGTGTATATATACACAATATATATATATATAGTTTAAGTTAATCATATAGCTGTCAATAATGATATTACCCCAAATGTCTATGTAATTTAGAACTGAAATGAAAGATTACCTGTACTGGTGGTCACCGGAGTCCTGCGATGTCTGTTTCACAGCATTGGTTAGTACAATAAGAGCTACAGAGGTTTGTAAGATATATTTATCTATTTTGAGGAACTGTACCACTTTTCCTCTTTCAGCAATTCTGCTGTCAACCTTCAGAACAGAAATGGCTCCTTCCCCTGCTTTTTACTTTGCAGAGGTGTGGAAAAGTGCTGTTAGACTACTCTAGATCAAAGGTAAGCAATGATAAGTGTGAGGTTGCTGACACTCTTACATCTGCTTCCTTCCAGCACACCTTTTCACATGGATTTCTTTCAGTCCAACGTGTGACATCCTGCAATAGTGGGTTTAATTAATAATGCAGGGATACTTTGAGAAATAACGTCCAAATCTTACTTAAGAAGTTAGGCGGTACAGCTGTATCCTCTGAAGCACAAACAACTCCCACTGGTTAAAATATGCAACGGCATAGTAATAGACTGTTAGCGGTACCTAACCCCTAAGATACAAAACATCAAAAGAAATAAAAATTGTCTAAACACCTCTCTCGAAATATTTTTTTGAATCATAATTGAATGAATTCTCTCTATCTCTCTTTTTTTCTCTTTCCCAATTTCTGTTTTTTTTGTGTCTCCTCCTCTCAGACCAGCTCGTACGTTCTGTCCAGGCATGGCTTCTCGGCCTTTTCTATCCCTCCGTCTCCCTCACTCTCCCCCACATGCCATTATGGCCTCCCACCTGTTGGTGTCTTTTAGAATCCCGGGTCTGTCCTGCGCCTGCTGTCCATCCCAATCAGGGCCATGACATGGTCGAGCAAGTCACACCTTTCAGCTGTTCACACTGGGTCCAAGCCACCCTACACCCTTTGCTTCCTTTTGAATGCTGAATTTCAATGCTTCTTAAAGAAAGTAAATCCTAACGCATGGCCTCAGGAACAACTGTGAAAAGATTTTATTACTAGATAGTATGGAGGTATGTGGATAAAACCAATCTACTTTCTTGGTGGTGTTACTACGTGCGTGCCTCAGCTTGAAAATTTTAGTTTATATGAAATATTATCACATCAACTATTTGGGTTGTTTTAACTCATTCACATAATTCGAACCTTTGCAGTGAATTATATAAAACATTATTTTTAAACAGTTAGTAGTTTGTTATTCTTCTTTCATAATCATAAAATAATAAAACCATTCATTTTATGATGTTTAGCATCATAACCTGAGTACAAATACTTTACTCAGTTCTTCAATGTTTTTTTTCTTTGCTAAAAAAAAAATTCTAATTATATTTAATAGCACATCTGACTTTCTATCAACTTAATTTAGCTTGACAAGAGAAACAGGAGAGCACTGGTTCTATTTTTCCTTGCAGCAAGCATGACAGTATCTTAAAGTCAGCACCTGTGTTCTAAAACAAGCTTGAGCAACAGGAGCCCTGGACCCATTCACAGAAAGTCATGGCTGAAACACAATCCCATACAGGGATTCTAACTGTGTAAATCCGTTTCAAATAGCTACTATCAGCATCCTAGACTCATTTCTCATCCACTGGGTTTTCAGGATTAATGGATATCGCGATAGTTATTATAACGAATGTGATAAAGAGCTATGCTATATATTTAGTTTGAGCAATATATAAGTTTAAATCCTAATATTAAAAGGTCATTAATTTATATAATATATTATTTGTATACATAAATTTATTATAGACAAAATTTGTGTATAAAAAAAAGCATTAAGACACCTAACCACACTTTGAGAGTATGGAAGAAAGATAAATTACATTTGTGGTCTAGATATTAATCTGAAGAATTAATCTGAATTACTATTTTTAATCTGAGTACCAGACTGGGTTAATAATTATGGGTTCTGGATTCAGCTTGTGAATAACTGTTTATATTCAACAGCAACCATCTTTGTATATTAGAGGTTTGCTCTTTTACTTACAGCAGCAAATACAACATGCGATGCCCCATCAGATAGCACAGTGTGAAAGCTGATCTGGGCTCAGATAACACTCGTATATGTTCAGAGCCATTTCAGAAACACAGAACAGCCACTGAACTTAAATCAGCTGCTGTGACTTCCCATTTGAGCAAAATTGTATATCTATAATCCCCTAAGCCATTCCTATTCTCAGTGCTGTCTAGAGCCAACACATTCCACAGCTGACCAGTGGTTTTAAAGCAGATGGATTGAACAGCCTAAGACGATTTCAATTTGTGGTTTATTATAAAATAAAAGAATAGGCCGGTGTGGTGGCATATTGGATAGCACAAAAGCTTCACGACAAGAAGGTCCCGGGTTTGATTCCCGGGCCAGGGATCCTTCTGTGCTGAGTTTACATGTTCTCCCCACGCTCGCTTGCATGAGTTTCCCCTGGTACTCTGGTTTCCTCCCACAGTCTAAAAACATGCAGATTAGGTGGATTGATGATACTAAATTGTCCATAGGAGTGAATGTGTGCGTGAATGGTTGTTTGTCTATGTGTTGCCCTGCGATGGACTGGCGACCCGTCCAGGGTGTACCCCTGCCTCATGCTCTATATGAGCTGGGTTAAGCATTAGCAGACCCCTGCGACCCCAAATTAGGGAATAAACGTGCAAAAAGATGAATGAATGAATGAATGAATGAATGACATATGGCTGAATGCAATTACTATTAGCAAAACAAAATTTATTTAACAATTTGCAATTTACTTATTTTAAAAATGTGCATTTTATACACATATACACATATACACACACACACACACACACACACACACACACACACACGCACGCACGCACGCACACACGCACACACACACACACACACGCACACACACACACACCAAATAAAACCCACCGTCACCAGGATTTTTTTACTCCTCTTTAATGATAAGAAGAAGGTTCTGTGTGGTCACCATCATGGTCACGCACTCGGCGTTCGAATGCCACCTGCAAATTATTGGCCCGTGGCGACTTTTTCCTTTTTGCTTTTAACACACACTAATGTATTGTGTGTTCTGTATCGGCGCTGACAACATAAAAGAACAGTCGCTAATCTGAGTCTGGTTCAGGCAGCGGACGCCCACCGCTAGCACATCTGGGGAGCAGCTGAGAGCTTCTGCCCCCCGAAAAAACCCAAGAGTCTCCCGCCTCGGCAGATCGCAGAAGCCTGAGGGCGCCTTGGCATTGCTTCTACAGTTGTTCTTTTTATAAAAGACAAATAAGCCCAAACTCTGGGCCGCCATCCAAATCGCTGTCTCCTACACCGCGCTGGAAAGAAGAGTCTGACTGCCCTGATGTGTGATCTCACAGTGTTAAAAGGCTGTGACTTTCCTTTCCTTTCTTTATTCTCTCTCTCTATCTCTTTCTCTCTCTGTCTCTATCTCCTTTAGAACTTTCTCTCTCTCTCTTTCTTTCACTCTCCTTCTCTCTCTCTCCTTCTCTCTCTCTCTCTCTCTCTCTCTCTCTCTCTCGCTCTCTCTCTCTCCTTTAGAACTTCTGCTTCTTTCACACATCCTCATGCTACATATTTCGATTAATCTTCACCCTCAGCCTTCACAAAGCCACTTAATGGCAGCAAAAGGTTTTAGACGCTGACCACTTTTTGGGTATTTGGTGTAAGGGTTGGTACTGGATGTGCGGTAGGTTTACTGGAGAGGGTTTTCAGCTTATTGTCTATACATTTACATTCAGCAGATGTTTGTATCCAGTGTAGATTACATTCATCTCATTTATACAACTGTGCAATTGGGGGTTAAGGGCCTTGCTCATGGGCCCATCAATGGTGTTGCTAGGAATCGAAATTGGTGCTTAAGTTTTTCTTTGTCTTTGTTTTTGTCCCACTTAACCCAGCCATTAGGGTTGCACAAGCCAGTGCATTCTTAGTGCCGGTCCCAAGCCCGGAACTAAGAGGGGAGGGTTGCGTTAGGAAGGGCATCCAGCGTAAAACTGCGCCAAATCAAATATGCGGATCACAAATCAGAAACTC
>JAOTRA010000027.1:1604401-1627716 GCA_026260255.1 Pseudolaguvia tuberculata | reverse complement strand
TGTGTGTGTGTGTGTGTGTGTGTGTGTGTGTGTGTGTGTGTGTGTGTGTGTGTGTGTGTGTGTGTGTGTGTATAAACTTCTGTAACATCAGATTTTTTTTTGTGTAAATAAACCTACAAGATGTCCCAGCAACTAAGTAAATATATAGCCTACAGCCTATTGGACATATGGCTGTTTCTAATGTCTAATAAATCTAAAACTACTCTCCAGTGTAATCAGTCATCTTTTTTTTAAGTAAGAAAAAAACATTAAAAGACACTCAAATCCCATCTGCTGATTTCTTTTTTCCTGCAGTATCAGGACATAAACGTACTTATAGGAAACTTTAAGTACAATGAGAGCACTGGAAAATCTTGACTTCTGCATTGCCTGAAGAGTGAGAGAGCAAATGATGAAAAGGTTCAGATTTTGCTCCCAGACATCAAAGCACCAGGTTCAAAGATTAAATGCACGCCATTTGCCAGCCTTGCTCTACCTGAACTAATAGATCAGTCCTGCTCCACTGGCACTAAAGCCCATTTTGAGGCTGCTTGATTTTGACATGGGTTTGAAGTTGTCAAAGTGGTGAGATGTAAAATATTCATGCATTATCCTAATTTAAAATGGAATTTATAGAAAAGTAATCTATTTTTGCCTTTGTTATTTAGTTTTTAATTTAATTGCACAAATATTAATAAAAAAAAATCCATTGATATGAAAAACAAGACAAGACTTGGTTCTATGTGACTAAGGAAAAAAAAGGAAGCAGGCAAGCGAGTGAGAAAGGAAATAAGATGGAATGAAATGGGGGGTGGGATTGGGGGGTTGTTGTCAGTTGAAAATAAGGCAATCTCAGGTGACACTTACTTTTGTCATCTATCACACCCTGAAGCCAGACAGAAAACCACTGAGCACGTCAGCTGCCATTCAATCACATATGCTATTTTTTCAGCAAAATCTCGTTTGTTTCTTTTTACATCTCATTTCCACTAACCTCAAAGATGACACCTGGTTGCCACCTTACATATGTTTATTTATGCTTATGCTTGGCATGTCTCCACAGCTTCAACGCAATCATGAGTCAAATTGCCACTCTGTAATTTACATCTGGATAACACTAGAAAATGAACTGAACGAAGGAGGAGGAACAGGTGATGATCTGGGTAGACAAAGAATTTTCAAAGGTAATAAATCATGGAGATGTGTATGACAGAAAATTGAACTAGAAGTTAATCACACAGTTGATTGTAAAGCGAATTTTGCCTGTTGCATCACTAACAAGATTGAGCAATGTTAGATATTTCAGCCTAGTAGAACTGTTAATTTTGAACTGAAAACTAAATTTTTTGTCACATACCTGATTATACAGCGTACAACATATAATGAAAGGTTGGGATTAGAGCGCAGCACCTCTGGAGCAAGGATCTAAGGACCTAACAGTGGCTGACTCGGCAATGGTGATGCTTGAACCCAGGTCTTCCTGATCTTACTTGGCAGTGGTCAGACTTGAACCCAGGTCTTCTTGGTCTGTTTTTATAACAGTGGCGCTTGAACCCAGGTCTTCATGATCTCCAGAGCAACTTAGAGACCTTACCTATTTCAGCTAATAGCCTCACTTTTTATTCTAGTGCAACCTTATTCATCCCACATAGTAAACTGTAAAGTATTGAAGATACAAGGTGTTAAGGACAGAAATAGCAGAATAAAAATCTCACACTGCTCTGACATAAAACTTGCACTCAGTCTAAAAAGAATAGCTAGACAATAATATTTATAGATACATTTATAGAACTATTATTTGACTAATCTAAAGTCTAAGCTTTTTCTTTCTTTGTCCTTCGGCTGCTCCTGTTCGGGGTCGCCACAGCGGATCCATGATCCATCTAAAGTCTAAGCTAAAATCAAAAAAGGATTTTTTGTTTTTCCATTTGTACTTTATTTGTTTGGTTCATTTGGTCTGGATTCTGCTTAATGTTCCTACTACCAGGGTTTCCACAGTACTAAAGGATCTGAAAGATGATTGCAGTATTACTTTTAACAAGTAGGAATATTGGCTGTCTGGAATTTCTCTGTTTTGATAGTAACTCATAGCTTATGTATGTAGTTTATGTACCTTTATTAGTGTATTACTTTTCTCACCAATGAATGACACATCTTCTTCTTCTTCTTCTACTTCTTCTTCTCCTTTTTGGCTGCTTCCGTTCGCCACAGTGAATCGCTCTTCTCCCTCTACATCTGCCTCTTTCACCCCAACTACCTGTATGTCTTCTCTCACCACATCCACAAACACTTTCTTTGGTCTTCCTCTTTTCCTCCTGCCCGGCACCTCCATCCTCAGCATTTTTCTACCAAAATATCGTACTCTGCACTTGTCCAAACCATCTCAACCTAGCTTCCCTCACCTTGTCTCCAAAACATCCTACATGCGCCGTCCCTCTAATGAACTCATTTCTAATCCTGTCCATCCTTGTCACTCTCAATGAAAATCTCAACATCTTCAACTCTGTCACCTCCACTTCCTCCTCCTGTCTTTTTGATAACGCCACTGTCTCTAAATCCTACAACCGTTGCAGGTCTCAGTAGAGTCCTATGAATTTTCCTTTTCACTCTTGCAGAGACTCGCTAATCACAAGAGTGAACGGGAAAGGTTATAAGACACATAATGTAGCAATATAGTCGCTGGTTGCCAATTCTGTGCATGCGTTTGCATTTTCCAAGATGTCCTACTCTACATTTAAACAATGTTTTTTTTTCCAGTTACTCAGTCACTTCTTTTTGTTGTTTTAATACTTTCATAATAACAGAGTTTAACAGTGTGTTTAAAAAAACTTTGGTTGAGCAGATTAAAAGCTAGTTATTCTGATAGATTTTATACAGATGAGAGAAATTTTACTACTCATATGCCTATTTATACATGTGGACATTAATCAGTTCAGCCCCCATTATTATCTATTTATAATCATGCTATTTCATTCATTCATTCATTCATTCATTCATTCATTCATTCATTCATTAATCTTCTTACCAGCTTATTCCCTAATTACCTGGAGAAAATGCACGCAAGTGCCGGGATAACATGCAAACTCCACACAGAAAGATCCCTGCACGGGAATCGAACTTGGGACGTTGTTGTTGTAAGGCAACCGTGCTAACCATAGGAGTGTGTGTCTATGGTTGTTCATCTATGTGTGGCCCTACAATGGACTGGTGACTTTTCGAGGGTGTACCACTGGCTTTCACGCTATGTGCTCTGGGATTGGCTCCAGCAGACACCTCTAACACCGAAATTAGGGGTTAATAAGTGGGGAAAATAAATGAATGAATGAATGAATGAATGAATGAATGAATGAACGTCGTATGCATAACATTTATCAGTGTAAAAAATATGCAGAAGACAAACATTTAAGTATTTTTTTTTTTTGTTTTTCTTTAATGTTTCTTTTATTGGTGTATGCAGAAATCATAATAATCTAACCCTAACCCTTTATCAAGTTTAAAGTGAAATAAGTGCCACACAGCATACTGTCAAGCAAACAGAGAAAGTTAGGGGAGAAACCCTAAAAGGCTTGGAGGGCTTATGAGTGCAGGTTCAGCGTGGTTCGAAGCCGACGAAGTATTCTATTATAAGTTGAGTGCAGACTGATCCATAATGCAGGGCATAAGTGGAAATATGTTCCACTCATAAACACAGCATAAACACGTTAATGTAAAGGCAGCAGACAGTCAGTATATTCCAGTGAATATGTGGTAGCAGAAAACATGGCACAAAGTCCGTAACAATAATAACAACCGTAGACAAACAAATCCAGAAGGCAGACAAGTGGTGTAATTAGTAAACAGGCAGAAATCGTATAAACCGTGAACAAACAAATATAGGCAATGAAAACGCTTGGTATGCAGGCAAGAGACTGTCAATACTTTGCAAAGTGGTTAGTCATTCGATAACCTTATATAGTGCGCCATTGCCAAAAACCCGAAAGTGAGGACAGTCAATCAGAACTCAGGCAAAGATTCTTTTGTTCATATTTTATTCTCTTTATTTTTCAATTGGGAGGAGAGTTGCAAAAATAATTTAATTATAAGTTATACTGTGTATAGTCATGTATGTGACAAATAAATACAATAAAATTTTGATCCAGGATGATTTTTACATGCAACTGAGCCAGAATATGAGGACATAGTGGAAAAAAATCTTTCAGTCAGTGCTGTGATTTCATCCTCCATCACTAATTTATGATTGGCTTTCATACCGTTGTTGTGTTTGCTCTCTGGCTGGACATACAGAAAAGTAAAAAAAAATGATTTATGGATACATTCTAGATTAATATATGTTTGGAATGAATAAAATATAAAACTTCATTCTGTCATTCTGTATCTCTGTATCAGTACTGCCATTTGATCCCACTCATGGAATGGAAATTAGCTACTGACATTTTCAAACATTTTTTATTTTTTTTTGCAGAAGATGGCATACATTCAGTGTGTGGTTATCTATACAGAGTAAGAATGTCTTCCACTGAATGTCTGCTGTGTTCTGATGCGTTCTAAATTCATATTGTCTCTAATATACCAGGTTACAATAATTAGACTGTTAAATATCCGGGGCAGGGTGTATTTCAGGGGAACCCTGTTACCTCCAATATAATTGGTTATTGTCAATCCTTGATTATTCACAGACTATAAATAGAACACAACTATTATCGATTGTACTTGTTGTATTTGTGTTGATTGCATGATACCAACCTTCTATAATATTGATCTAACATGTTTTCCTGGATTCAATTTATTTTCTCTGCTACAAAGAGTGTTCTTCATTCATTCATCTTCTAATCCGTTCATTCCCTTATTCCGGGTCACTGGTGTCTGCTGGTCTGTATTCTAGCACACATAGAGTGAGAGGCAGGGGAACACCCTGGACGTGTCGCCAGTCTATCTTAGGGCAAGAGTGTTCTTTTGTGACATTAAAGATTTGCTGCATTGCTGGTTTTTTTAAACTTTACATAATAAATTGAATTTAATAATGTCACACCTTTTGTCCATTAATAATGTCACACATATTTTTGTTCATTGACATACATGCAGACAAAATGTGACTTTGTGTGCTCATGGGGGCCCCAGGGTGGCTACAGGGATCCTAAGCAGCCTCTTAGTTTGCTTATGCCTTGGACCAGCTCTGACTGCAACTGGCAGTCTGACTGCAACTGAAACCTAAAAAACAAGCAGAATTTCTTTTGCAAACGCGATATGTTGTTGTCTACGTGTTATAAAAGAACATTAGATTGTGTATAATCCCAGGTGTTTCCAGCAAAACATCAGAGACATGTATTGATTTGTTAGTGCACAGGGTGATTGAATGAGACATCACGGATGACATATGAGTGCCTTTTTATTAGCAAAAGTAATTTGGGAGCATAATTAAGGCATCTATAAGCCAATAAATTAACTTCTTTCTGTTTCAAGACATCCAATAATCGATCATGAGACTAAAGCTGTTATTTTCCAAGGTCAGGTAGCTTGTAAGATACTCTCTCAGTATATTGATGTGGACACCATCTTGGGGTTTATAGATAGCCTGACCTAAAACCTATGACCTAAAATGTAATCTAGGCTGATAATTTACTGTATTGTCCCCAGACCAGAATCTTCAGATTTATTAATATCACTTATAGCAGTGTTTACAATACATATTGGGATACATTAAAATATTTCTAATAGTGTAATGTAAAACGTCCCCTATTTGTTGTCATACTGGGGAAACAGAGTTTGGGCTTCCAAATTGTAAAACCACAGAGCATGGCACACAACCTGCAAATCCAGTTTCTAATATTCATTCATTCATCTTCTAACCCGCTTATTCCCTAATTCAGGATCACAGGGGTTTGCTGGAGCCTATCCCAGCGCACATAGGGTAAGAGGCAAGGGTACACCCTGGACAGGTCCCCAGTGCATCGCAGGGCCAACAACCACACACACTCACACACACTCTTATGGACAATTTATACTAACCAATCACCAACCTAATGTACATATTTTTGCATGTAAGAGGAAACCTGAGTACCTAGAGGAAACCCACACAAGGGTGGGGAGAACATGCAAACTCTACGCTGAAAGAGTACAGAATAATTAAGAAAAATGGCAGTGGGGCAGCTGTAACCTTGCAAAGGGGGAATGAAATGTGTTATTAAGATGGCAAGAAAATTCTTCAAGTTTCATTCAAGAGAGCTATAGGAATTCTTACTCTGATCCCAAACTGAAGTAATCTGTCAAGAGTGATATAGGGATGTGAAAATCATCATCTACTTGCCTTCTACATGACTGTCTTGTACAACTGTCTAATCTAATCTAATCTCCCATATAAATTCATGTTTATTTTTAAGTCTGGTTCATTTCAAGGTCACATTCAAGTCTAATTTAAGTATAAATTTATCTTCATTCTAATTAATCTTAAATTTCTATACTTATGTTCTATAAAGCTTATTTATGAAATGAAATATTACTGTGCAGTGACCATGTCAGTTTAACACATGGTGATATATATTAGGTGTATCTAACCTACAGGATCTAATAACCATTCTTAGATACTTGGGTCATCTATATCGATGATGATTTCCTACTAATTCTACTACTATTATGTCTTGAGCTGATAACAGTGTGCCTGTCAATAACCAATTTCTTCAAAAACTACAACTGTTTACACACAAACACACCATCTGTTGCTGCACACCTTTTTTTATTTGTTCATAAGCCAAATGAGGGTCCCTGTTGAGTCTAGTTCCTCGCAAGGTTTCTTCCTATTCCCACTCTAGGAAGTTTTTGCTTTGTATGTTTCTGGTGATCAGGGATAGAATGTCTTTGTTTTAATGATTTTCATAATTATTTTTTGATTGTGTAAAGCTGATTTGAACTCTGCACAGAAAGACTCCCACCACGGAACGCAAACCTTTTTATTGTGAGGTGACCATGCTAATCACTACGCCACCGCGCTGCACTCTAGATATTTACAGTAAAACATTATTTCTTTTCTTTAAAAAACATTTAATGATTTGGTCAATGTGCCATAAAGAGCATTTAAAAGTATGACATCATTCATTCATTCATTCATTCATTCATTCATTCATTCATTCATTCATTCATTTTTTGTGCTGTGTAAGAACCCTTATTTTGTATCTTTAAGAACCTTTATAACACCCAGTACAAATAACTCATAAAGCTAAATATACAACGTTATTATATTCTGTTTCACTTATAATATATTCTGCTTTAGGGCTTCTGTGTGATAGGGATTGATATCCACCTTTTTCATTTCTCTATGTCTCCTGCTGACTTGTTCTGTTTTTTTCCCACTGGGTTCCTGCTGGAACCCTTGGTCATTGTTCTGGCTTGTCAATTTTGCAGCCTGACAGCCGTATCTTCTGTAGGCATTTATAGATGTTTCAAAATAGTTGCTTTACTTTTGTTTCTGATAAGAAAAAGGTAAATGCATTGTAAGCCAATTACATTTTATAAATTGGCTTAAAGGACAACTATTAATGGTCAGTAATATTAATAATGACATTTTCCCTTATTCATTTAAACAATATGTTCTTTTTAACCAACTCACCAAACAAATACAATTCAATGTTTTAAAGAGGAAAAGGGTTATTATTTTTTTCCATTAAACATGAAATCTGAAATCATGAATTTTCTACGCAAAAATCAGGTTTGTAGCGGATGTGTTGGTCTGAAAGTTGCTTTAAAGCTGGATTTACTGCTAGTGAATTGTATAAATGAACAAAGGCCATTAACAGATACTTTTGAATGATTTTGACATTGGAGGTACTTCTCTCCTATTTAAACATTTTGTAGAGACAATAACTGTTATATTTATGTAGGACACCCTAAAAGATGTTTGTCCAGCACGAAAGCTGCCTGTAATTCCAAAACTGGTTTCCATGTAAGGAAGGAGCTTTTTTATTTTCATTGTATGTTTACAAACCAGAAAGAAAACAGCCCTTTCACTAATAATTTGGCAAATAGTACAGAAATGGATTTTAGCGAATAAATCTGAAATAAATAAATTTGAAGTTAACCAACTTTAATTTCACATAATACTTGGCGCTACCTATATATTTGACTAATAAAGGAATAACCTGGCTCATGCCGCAGGTAACTAAAACAGCCTCTTACTAAAAGCAACCAGGGCCCTACCCTGGAGTCAGGCCTGGGGTTGGTACTCACATGCCTTACCCCATGGGGCCCAGCTGGACTCAGTCTGAAGGAGTCAGGCCGACCTTCTGTGGACTCACAACCTGCAAGAGGGATCCAGTGCATTGTGGATTGGGCACTGGTTGAAGACAAATCCTCAGCGGCCCAATCCCTTGACATTGAAACATGGATTGCCACCTTTTTGTTGGCCGCCATGAGAGGCGGCGGGCTGGTGTGAGCATGCTCATAGCCCATCAGCATAGCTAGCATGGGTTGGAGTTCACCCCAGTGAACGAGAGTGTTGCTTCCCTGCACCTTCAGGTTGGGGATAGGTCTCTCACTGTTGTATGTGCCTATGGGCCAAATGGCAGTGTAGAGTACCCAGCCTTCTTGGTGTCTCTAGAAGGGGTGCTTAATAGTAGTTCTTCTACTGGAAGACTTCAATGCTCACATAGGCAATGACAGTGATACCTGGAGGGGATGATTGGAAGGAACGGCCCCGCGATCTTAATCCAAGCTGTGTTCTGTTATTGGACTTCTGTGCTAGTCACAGTATGTCCATAACAAGCACCATGTTTGAGAATAAGGGTGTCCATCAGTGCACATGGAACCAGGACACCCTAGGCCAGAGGTCAATGTAGTATCTGACTGTATGTCTTAGACACAGGCTATAGGAAGCTATACAGGCTCGGTAGGCCTAAATATATTGTCAGGGTCTGCCGGGAATGTCTGGCAAAGTCCTCTGTTAAATAGAACTTCAACTCCCACCCCTAGCAGAGCTATGATCAGGTCCCGAGGGAGGCTGGGGATATTGAGTCTGAGTGGACCATATTCTCCACCTCCATTGTTGATGCAACTGCTCTGAGCTGTGGTCATAAGGTCTCTGGTGCCTGTTGAGGCGGCAACTCCCAAACCTGGTAGTGGAGCCTAGAAGTAAGGGATGCTGTCAAGCTGAAAAAGGAGTTCTGTTGACCCTGGTTGACTTGTGGAACCCCTGAGGCAGCTGAGGTTTATTGGCAAGCCAAGTGGACTGCAGCACAGGTGGTTGTGGAGGTAAAAACTTGGGTCTGGGAGGAGTTTGGTGAGGACATGGAGAACGACTATCGGTTGGCCTCAAAGAGATTCTGGCAACTGTCTGATGAATCAGGAGAGGAAAGCATTGCCCTCCCAACACAGTGGTGGTGGGAATCTGCTGACTTCAACTGGGGACATAGTTGGACGGTGGAAGGAATACTTTTAGGATCCTCTGAATAACATCAATGACACCACCAACACAGCTTGAGGAAGCATAGACCCAAGCTGAAGTCACTGAGGTAGTCAAAAAGCTCCTTAGGGGTAAGGCATGAAGGGTGGATGAAGTCTACCCAGAGTACCTCAAGTCTCTAGATGTTGTGGGGCTGCCTTGGCTGGCATGCCTCTGCAGCATTGCGTGGCAGCTGGGATCAGTGCCGCTAGACTTGAGGGGGGTTAGAGGGTGTGTTCCAATTACACGGGGATCACGTTCCTCAGCTTTGCCGGGAAGGTTTATGCTGGAGAGCAGAATTCGTCCAATAGTAGAACCTCAGATTCAGGCGGAACAATATGGTTTTTGTCCTGCCCGTGGAACACTGGACCAGCCTTTCGGGGTGCCGGATGTGTCCACATGTGTTTTGTAAATCTGGAAAAGGCTTTTTACCGTGTCCCTTGTAGTGTCCTGTGGTGGTGCTCTGGGAGTATGAAGTCCAGGGCCCTGTCCTTAAGACTATCAGGTCCCTGTATGACCAGAGTAGGAGCTTGGTTTGCATTGCCAGCAATAAGTCAGACTATTTCCCAGTGCATGTTGGATGTCCATCAGGGCTTTATCACAGGACCTGTTCATTATCTTTCTAGGTGCAGCCAGACACAGGAGGGAGTTAGGTTTGGTAACCACAAGATTTCATCTCTGCTTTTTGCAGATGATATTGTCTCATTGGCCTCATCTAGCCAGGATCTTCAGCATGTGCTGGGGCGGTTTGCAGCTGAGTGTGAAGCCGGTAGGATGACAATCAGCACCTCCAAATCCGAGATCATGGTTCTCAGTCGGAAAAGGATGTCTTGCCACACACACACAGTCTGGTTTTTGTCTAGTTAGTATTTGTTTGTTCAGGTTATATGGTCTAATCTAGTTACTGTTTTCTTACTAGAATTTATTTATTTGTTTAAGCACTTTGTAAGTAAAATTTACCTTATTATTGTACAGCATACATTTTGGCAACAAGATTTTTTAGTAGCAACAGTTCTAAAATGTTAATGGGTAATAAGTACATTAAACGTTGAATTATTTTGGTTTGCATCAAAGAACCATTAAGTAATTGGGTGTTAGTGCCATAAAGAAATGATAAAATCTGATTTTACACTTTTTTTTAAATGGACGTTTTTAGGGTCACCTATAATTTTTGTTTTTATTAATGAAATGAGCATCACCTTCGAAACAGAGGAAAACATTTTTGTCAAAATATAAGGCATAAAGCAGATTACATTCTTCAATGCTCATTCTTTAGTCAATAAAATGTGGATAGACATTGTGGATTGTCACAACAATGATAAATTTAAGGCTATTTGGCTATCAGGAAATAAATGAAAGGCTCTCGGTTGGTTTTATTGCAAACTTCATAAACATTTCCACTCTGTTATAGTCAGTAGAACTCTCATGGTTTACTTGAGCTTTATCGAAACAGCATATTTCATGTCCCTTCTATAACTTGCCTAACCACAACTCGGAAACACACTTTAAAAAATTAGTTGTAATAGATCAGCAAGATCATGTCTTTATGTCCTCAGGGCAAAACATTTTAAATTGCTGTTTTATAGATGCAATGCAAAATGCGCATTGTTAAATTAACAACAGGGAAGAAAGATAGGGAGGAGACGAGGAAGAATAGAAGGATGCCAAACCAGCCTTACAATTAATTTATGTACAACAGAATTATGTTAGTATTTTAGTAATATCTATAACTACCTATTTCTACTAACATATTCTATATTTAATTCATGTTTATTAATACACCTATATTTACATTAAATGGAGGGAGCACATAGAAAGCATTAAGGTAAATGCGAGGAGAGTGTGTCAATGCTGGCCAGCGTATAAACGTCCAGTCAGCAATCAGCGTAATGGAGCTTGAGTGTGTCCAAGGTGCAGCGCCACCTCTTTCTGCCATTAGGTTAGCAATCTTCCTGAGTGGTGGCTGAGAGAGTGTGTCAGACCTCACCTAAATGCTACTAATTAATCTCAGTCAATCAACATTATCACACTTTAGATTCCTAAGGTCTTCTGCAGAGAAATTATTGTTATTATTATTATTATTATTATTAGCATTAGCATTAGTAGTAGTAGTTTATCTACTGCACCATACACCTTCAGATGAACAAGAATGAGTCAGCTGACCCCATTAGGTGTTGGACCAAAAACACTGCTGGGCCCCTGAGCAAGGCTCTTAACATTTGCTCAGTTGTATAAATGAGGTAAAAGCTAGTTTCTACGGGTAAAGGCATCTGCCAAAAACTGTAATTGTAAACATGTAAATAATCTTACTACTTAATAATATTAACAAAATATTAATAAAATTAACTCCAAAACATAACAACATCTATAAAAGCTTGACATCAGATTTCATAGGTAGTTTTAATGATTTTTCCACAATGTAAATAATTCAATTCAATTCAATTCAATTCAATTCAATTCAATTCAATTCAATTCAATTTTATTTGTATAGCGCTTTTTACAATAGTTATTGCCTCAAAGCAGCATCAAATAATGAGATGAGACACTAACATTAGGCATGGAGAACTTGAGTGCAATCAGCTTATCCAAGAAATGGTGTTGAGGTCAGTGAGTAAAGTGGTAAAGAGTCCACAATGGCTATATATTGTATATATTTACTGTCAAAAATGGGTGACTTTAACCATTTCACTAGATTATCTTTCTACCGTAAATGCATTATAGTAACTCTCCAAATAAACAAGAGTAATTTGTGATCTGTTAAAAATACATTTTATAGCTCAGTAAACTGTCAGTGAGGCCTTTTACCTCAATGAATCATGTGTGTAAGCCAATATCGGAACACTGAGTTTATTTAATTAGCTAATATTCATTCATTCATTCATTCATTCATTCATTCATTCATTCATTCATTCATTCATCTTCCGAGCTGCTCATTCCCTATTTCAAGGTCAAAGGGGTCTGCTGGAGCCTATAGCACAGCACACATATTCAAGATGCAGGGGTACACCCTAGACAGGTCGCCAGTCTATCACAGGCTCACACATTGATGAACAATCACAGTCACACTCACTCCAATGGGCAATTTAGAATCACCAATCAATCTAACGTACATGTTTGAAAACCCACACATGCAAACTACACAGAAAGACCCCCGGCATGGGAGACGAACCAGGGAATCTTATTGTGAGGCGACTAACTACTTCGCCACCACACCGCCCCTAATCTATGAGGTTCATTTTGAAATTGTTTTGAAGTCACACTTTAATTGGCTACTAATGATCAACTATCAGAGTGACACAAGAATTCCTCTTCCCTTGCCACATTAAAAGCACCTACACAAGTTGTGTGCTGGTGATGCTGACTCTTTTAACTGTCTGACTTTGGAATGACACTACGTTAGTGCAAGGATGGAACATTGCTGACCCATGGCATGTTTTTCTTTGACCGAAGTGAAAGCATAGTATTTACAGTCTGGGATGACTGCTAAAGCATTTATAATAAGTAATGAATAATTGAATTTTTTTTTTATATATTTATGTAAAAAAGATTATGTACAGTGAGGGGAAAACATTATTTGATTTCCTGCCGATATTGTATGTTTGACCTCTGACAAACAAATGATCCATCTATAATTTAATAGTTTATTTAATGGTTTATTCTAAAAGACAGATAGAACATACAGAAAAAACACACAGGTAGCAAATAAGTTAATTAAGTATTTGGCCTTTCAGTCAGCAATATTTCTTTATCCCAGTTTAGTTTGTATATGCTTATAATAATTTATTTGGTTTAATATTTGAATGAATATAATTAAATGAATAAAACACACTATAAATCTCCACACTATAAATAAAAATATTATTTGTCATTATTCATTCATTTATTCATCTTCTAACCTCACTTATTCTTTAATTCGGGGTCACAGGGGTCTGATTCATATTGCATATAGGCTAAAAGGCAGGACAACACCAGTTACCCCACATTGACAAACACACCCTCTTTCCTATGCAATTTAGAATCACCAATAAACCTAATGCACATGTTTGTGGGCTGTGGGAGGAACCGGAGCTACCCTGAATTGCACACGTGCATAATAATATCGTTGCCTCTTCTTGTAGCATTCAAATGCTATATGAAGGACAACATATGTTCTACTTTAAACAGATTCCTGATGATGATAGCAATGCTTTTGTCCCTGTGTTATTTTTATTTTAATTGATGAAACTATTACCCTTTGAGAATAGACTTATCATTATTGACAGATGCAGTAAAGCAGAAAAGTACAATTCCTGCTTGAGCTTAATCTGATGTGTCTCAGAAAATCTTCCAAAACCTTCTTTTATTCAGATGTTCAATACTACATATTTATCAAATCAGTATGTAATAAAAAGTATTTTATTTAATTTACTGTATCAACATTTGACTATCTATACACATACTTGCAGTTCAAGCAGTAATTGTTTCTGAGGTGTACTAGACATTTCCATTTTAATTATTATTCCATTTTTACTAATTTATTGCAATTAAATTCAATTCAGTTTGTCAGTCAAAACCTCACTCTAGAGGCCTGTGATTAATAAACATGGGGTGAGATACTAAACATATTTACATTAGGAACTGCAATACAACAGTGAATATATTTACATGCAAGCATACACACACTCGTTGGTGTCAGGAATTGTCAGGTGATTTGTTCCTCATGCATTCCTGTCATGTGATTTTCTTGATGGTTTCTATTGGTTAAATCATGTTAATTTGCATAGTCAAGTCTAGTCACTGCCACAATTGAAAAGGAATAAATCTATGCTTGGAACACTTATTCAGCAGTGGATCATTACACTTGGGGTTAACTTTAGTTTATTAACTCTTGACAGTCTATTAGCATTAATGTGGTACATTTGGGACATCTCATTAGATGTACCTAGCACTCAACATTTAATAACGTTGTGCTGCTTTTTCCAGTCTTTGTCATTGTTATACTTGTTATACTCATTGTTATACTATGAACTGTTCAATGATGTAACACAAAGCACTTTTGTATGTCACTCTGGACAAGAGCCTATGCGCTATGCTGTAAATGTAAAGTTTTATGCTAGAGAACTGTCTTTATATTTATTGTTTTATTATTATTATTATTATTATTATTATTATTATTATTATTATTATTATTATTATTAATATTATTCACCAGTCACATTTTATTACCAGAGCTTTTACCAAAATCAGCCGCATATAAGCAGAGGAAAAGACTTTTCCATGGTCCACTCAATTTTCTTCTTTGTCTAGAAGCTCAGCACAGATGTATACTAGATTAACAACCCCCTCCCCTCTTTCCTTCCTACTGCACTTTTCTGTTCCCTCTTTCATTCTGTTTCTTCATTTGACTGCAGTACCAGTCAAAGTTTTAGACTTTTAATCTTCCAAACTATATATAAGAATGTTTCTATTGAAAAAATAGCAATGAAGTCTTTGACGAATTGAGATTTTCTTTTCCTGTGCTGCCAGTCATCCCCTTTAATTATTGGGTTTTTAAGGTTGAATTTGGGTAAGTCTAGTAACTTTTCTCTTTCTGCTGCACAAGAAAGAAGAAAAATAATATGTACATTCTTTTAGGTATAGATGTTTGGACTTATTCATTTATACTTAAATTTTGCTATTATTCGGCTTTTTGTTCTGTATTTTTGCTTCATAGTATAAAGTTTGTACAAATCCTGAGGCAGCGTATTACCTTGAAAGACGTGTAAGCCTTAGGGGATCCTCAGGGAATGAATTGAAATAAAACATTCTTTTGAGAAATAGTACCAGTAATGTTAACTTGTGCTTTAAAGTTTGACAATAAATATTTAATTATTTACTTTCTATCATGCTAATTTGTTGTATGTAACTTCTATGTTTTGTTGGCATCTTTTCTCACCTGATTGTAACGTTGGCATTTATTATGTAACATGCAGATTAGTTGGTCTCACAATCCTGAAAAGATGTAGTAGCAATAGTAGTAGTAGTAGTAGTGACCTTCTATTCATATGGATTTCTACTGCACTGATGTTTTATTAACAAGTTTATTAAACTCCATTGACATTTGTTTCCTTAAATGCACAGGCATGCCATACAGAACCGGAGGAAAAGGAAAGGTCATAAGCATAAGTCTTTTGTTCCTTTAATTAAATTTCTTATTTTCATTTATATTATGTGAGACATTTGAGCCAGAAAGAAAAGAGCAAATTACATTCAAAATTCTTTTAATTTGTATGTCACAACTATAATTTATCTAATCTTGTCTGCTGCTACTTGTGAAGGAGAAGATGCTGTGTGACTGTTTAACATTTGTAAGAATGGCAGTATGTAGAAATGATATGTATACACTAGCTGAAAAATTCCACAGTTCAAAATTTAGTTGAAACCTTCTCCAGGCGTGTGGAAGTAATTATAGTAGTAAACGTGAAAGTCTAGAACATAATGCTTAAAGAAACACATAAGGTTCAATGGTCAGATAACCCAATTTTAGTCTATTAAGTGTATGTAAGGAATTATACATTATTTGCTAAAATGCAATTAGATGTGTTTATAGTGACTGTTTAATTAAGTAGAAAACAGTATTGTCTGTTATGTTATTGTGTTTCAATATTTTATCGTGGTTTGCATGAACTATTTTATCACAAAAAGTGTGTATTTCTATGGTAGCGTTTAAAGAAGTGATGGAATTTGTTTATTGGCAGATAAATTCGTTTTATTATTTTTAAACTGCATAACATAATAAATTCCAACATTAGCTTGAATGTCAGCTGCTGAGAGTGGGTTTCCATTAATCAAACATAGCCATCACATTTTGGAGGTTCCCCTACAGTGTAATAAGTGGTGACGCAGTCAAGCGTGATTGTATATATTGAAGAGATGTAGGAAAGATGAAAAGGTGAAATAGATACATTTTAACATCCTGATTGAGTAACTTTGTTACTTCATAAGACCCTACGCTGCACACAAACACTATTAGGAGAACTTTCTATATATCTAAGGGAATATATATATACAGGTGCTGGTGATATAATTAGATTATCTTCAAAAATGTAAAGATTTAAGAAGTGAAACTTGAATAATTTGTACATTCATTCTACACAGATATGTTGATTGATATATTGATGATTATAACTACAACCAGTAAAAACCCTCAATTCAGTTTCTTAGAAAATTAGATTATTACTTAAAACTAATACAAAGAAAGGATTTTTCAAAAACTTGGCAACCTGAAAAGTATGAACATGAAAAGTATGAGCATGTACATCACTCAATACTCAGTTGAGGCTAATTTTTCCTGAATGACTGCAGCAATACGGTGCGGCATCGAATTTATCAGTGGCACTGCTCAGGTGCTATGAGAGCCTAGGTTGCTCTGATAGTGGCCTTCAGATTTTCTGCATTGTTTGTTCTGGCATATTGCATTTTAATCTTCACAATACCCCATACTTTCTATGGGGTTAAGGTCAAGCAAGTTTGTTAGCCAATTAAGAACAGGGATACCATGATCGTAAGCTACTGGTAGCTTTGTCACCTTACTGGTAGTAAGCTACTAATAGCTTTGGCACCTTTGGCACTGTGTGCAGGTGTCTAGTCCTGTTGAAAAATGAAATATGCATTTGTATGACCAGCACCTGTATAAATATATAACTGTTGATACAGGAAGTTGTATATATCTTATCTATAAATTATACTGACATGTAATTAGCAGGATTTGAACAATCATGTCTCAATATACAGAGTTAATATCAGGCAAAACATAAATCAGGACTCTGAGGACAGGATGCTATCCTGATATGTTTAAATCGTAAATTATTTATTCTTTTAGTTGTTCATTTTGGCTCCTGTATTCTCAAGGAAACATATTTATTATTGGATAATTACCTGCACACTTCTCTTCAAGCTGACAACCCCTAAAGATTGGCAGCCTACATAAACAATCTGTTCTTGCTGGTGTTCTTTCACACTGCACATCAGAGCAAGCTCGTTTATAACTCTGTTTAATACTCTGTGTACATAAAAAAACCCAGGGACATTTACACCACATGAGAGCTTGACCAGCTGGTAATACAACACTGAATTTAGCCCTGACCGCTTTCAACACAAAGTCAAATATAATCTACACAGTAGTGGGCTATTGGAGCCAGTTGAGCCTTTCACTTCTGCTGTCTCTATAAAAATAAAACTGTGTTAATATTTTAATGAGCACAAAATTTATTGTAATTAGTTTTTTTTTAATTAAATCTGGAAGTTCAGTGTTGACCTGCTGTCTGGGTCTAATGGCGTGCACAGTGCTACCTCCAATGTTCACCGGTGTACAAAGTGACAAGTGAAACTCTGTGAAAGTAAAAGACAACTGCAGTTACCGGCACTCCTGTACCGGATCTTATTGCCCACCTACTAAAATCCCATTTTTTGCAGTTTAATATAAATAATTGAGAAAGCAAGGCCCTCACCCAAACTTTATTCTATAAGGAAGTTCAAAAAGTTTGTGCGCTACTTCAAATATATTGTAAGGATGAGTGGTAAGAGTGACTAACAGCCAGAACCAGAACAACAAACTATTGTTTACTTTATAAAATGAGAACAGATAGTTGACAGTCTGAACAGCTTCACCAACGCAGCTCTAAAACAGCAAGGTTCTGTACACCCAACAATGTCAGCCTTCCATAATATTTTTATGTTTATTTTTATGTTTATATGTAAGCTGTGACAGGAATGTCTGAGATTTGTGGATGTGGTTTACGGTCGTTTACAGGAAGCCCTGACTAAAATCCATTATGCCACTGAATCTACATGTCAATATGCTTGTACACCATATGTATTCTTCAAGGTCATATTTAGAAAACGTAATAGTCTCAGTAAAGCCTCAAAAGAAACACAATTTATTATCCCACTATATATATATATATATATATATTTAATTCTTTGTTTGTTAGGTCTTGACAAAATCATGATATTTTGAAGAATATCCTTGTCATTACTAGCAAGATTGAAAAGCACTTACACCCCTCAGATGTGGTGGTCTCATTTATAACTCTTTATAGGTCTGTAAGGTCATCATAGTAAACCACTTCCTTTTTTTTCTAGGCCATAATGGAGCAGCACTGGATGCTTGGTCCATTGCTATTTATATCCACGCTGATACTAGGCCAGTGCCAGAGTGGTGATGGAGGGGACTGGGGATCAGGCAATATGCCCCAGCTTTTGTTCACCACTATGTCAACTCCTATTCCATACACAGTGTATAATGTTTCAGCCAGCACTAGAAGCAGAGACTGGACCAAGTCGCCTTTTCAGGTCATTCCAGAAAGTAAAGCTGATGGCTGCTCTGTCAATTTCCAGACCAGCCAAGTTATATCCAGGCGATTACAAATGGCGAAAGAGGAGATGGCTTATCTGAAAGCCCTCCAACATGGGAATCAAGCAGTGATGGAGAATCTGATCCAGTTTGTTGGAGCAGAGATGGGGGATCAAAGTTATCAAGAGATTATTCAAGAAAATATTGCAGGGATCAAGGAGAATCATGCAAATTGTGTAGGAGTGCTGAGTAAGGCAACTGAAGAGATGGAGAACCAGCTAGAGGGCACTGACTTTGCTGGATTTCAGAAGTAAGTGACACTGTTTAATAATGAATAAAGCAAAGGAAATATGTGTAAATATTGTTTTTAAAACTATTAGTGGTGGAATATATGATGATAAGTCTAATCCAATTTTTAAAAAAGCAAACAATTAATTGTCTCATAATTATTTTTAGGAATGTTAATTTCTTTTAAAATATGACAATTGTTCACACTTTCTCGTTGTTTTTGGTAGGATCGATGAGCTCTCTTTGAAATATCTCTTTTGATATTTCTCTTTGAAGACTTTTGTGCACACATTTAGCGGTTATTATTTTTGCGTTTTCTGAATTTATAGATTCAATAGCAAATAAAAATAAGCTCCAAACCAGCTTGTGTACATTTGCCTTGTCTGTGCTTTCTGGATTTTCCATCATCTGCATTAACAGTTGGAAGGAATGTGGGTTTAGCCCTTTTCAGGCCTCTATATTTGAAGCTGTTTCAGAGCAAAGCTGTTGGCGTCTCTTTGTGCATACTTTAACTTTTTCAAACATAATTCTTCCCAAAATCTAAAAACTCTGCTTTGTGTCTCTCTGAAAGAATCAGTGAAGAGTCTGTGAACTTTGAAAGGATGCTACGTGCAACAACAGACATGGCCAAGCACTTGGAGATCTCCTCACGGACCCTTCACCTGCAAATAACGGAGCAGCTAAGAAAGAGCTTAAAACTAAAAAAGACATGAACTCTACAAAAGGATAAGTTATTTAGGAATTATGTAGAAAAATCTCAAACTGCACAAATACAAATAGAGTAAAGAATATAATTTCATATTTAATAAATTTTTGAGGGTCAGCTTATTAAATATCTGCGTTTTTTTCATGCTTTGCATAAGTTTCACATCTATAAAGTGGTCTATGTAAAAAAGACTTTTCTAGACATAAGTGTTTTTGTTTTTGCAGTTGTTTTTGATTTGAGGCAGCTAACTAAGTGTTATGGGATTTTTGGTGCTTGGGTACAGATGGCGAACAGACAGCTTGGGCCGCTCAGTCAGTATAAATACATGTGTGCTGGAAGGAGAAAAAGAATAATGACAGTGAGGTCATTGAAAAACAAATAAAGCTTCATTTGGCAGCCAAAGCAGAAAGGGTGCTTGTTATCACTTTTGTTTAATTCTTCTTTATTAATCATAATGAAACACTGCACACATGAAATTTATTTTGGGCTGCTATAAATTGGCTGTGTACAGAATAAGTGTGCATTAGTGAGTATGCTTGGTTAATAAAGAGCTTTGGTGTGCTTAAGGTTATGGTGACTTTATTTATAGGCTTTGGGAGGTTATTTACTTCATTTAGGTATACTATTAAATACAATATACTGTTCTTAATTCATTTTTGTACTCAGAGACAAAGCACATGTTAAAGACCATGTGTTTAAATAAATAAATAAATAAATACATTTTTCCTGACATTACAAGTCATTCCTGAATAATTCATAGAATCCAGATAAAGATCAGAAAGTAATCTATTTCTTTAATGTTGACAATAGAAACGCAGATAAAATTAAGTAAGACTTTTCTCTTTTACTCAGCTTCTTTGGATGATGAGTTTTTTTAGCAACTCCGTTGGGTAAATTAGAAACACAGATTCTGTATTGTTTTTGGACTGGGGGAGGAAACTTAGTGAAAACCAATAGCGAGAACATGCAAACTCTGCACAGAAAGACCCCTGGACAGGGAATGAAACCCGGGATCTTCTTGATGTGCTAACCACTATGCCACTGTGCTACCCTAAATATTTTTTTAGAAATTCATGTTATTGGTTTGTATGTCTGAAGAACGTTGGCCAAATAGTATAAACGTATATAATGTACATATACGTGTATAATGCCAAATAGTGTAAACGTATATATATATATATATGAAAAGCAGTTCACAACGAAAACAAATTACAACGCATTCAAAAATCTATGTATCTATGTAATAGCAAACATTTAAAAAACATATTTTGATATTTATTTTTTTAAACTTATTTTTACAGTAATGCATCCAAATGTCTGCTTAAATGCCTGCATACATTGGCCTGTTTTCCTGGACCAGGAGCACCAACTGGTCTGAAGCAATTCTGTTGTGTTATTACTTGATCGTGTTGTGAACTTTATTTGTATTATTGTCTTTGTTAATATCTGTTAAGCTTTGGCTTGTTTCCATTAAATTTCAGCTGGATTCCATAGGAATGTTCTTTTTTAATGCTGTGTTGTCCTCTACTGGATCACTTAAGGTCAGAAAATCATAACAACTGAGGTAAGTTTTTCCTTGTTTTGAATTAGAGCGGTCGAATATGCTGTAATAAAATTGGCAATAGGTTTCAGTCATTTGTTCAGTACTGCACTGCGATTCTACCGGGGAAAGTGATAAACTGCTTTAATGATAGGATATAGGATGTGAGATAAATGTCCACTGTATTCAGCTACAATTTAAATAAATATATAGAGCATTTATGCTGCTAATTTTTTTGAGAGACATAATGTAGAATAATATCCATCATCTATCTACAGCTTATTCTATTCTACACTGGAAAACAGTGACATCATTATTACAATAGAATGATAAAGATAGGTGGCAGTGAATCCTACATAATTGCTAACACACATCTGATCCTTTGCCATTTTTGTTGTCATGTCATGTTCCACATTAGAGACAATCCTCTTATTTCAGTGTAGCTCATTAAATCAGCTGAAATGAATCAGACATTGACCTCCTTGCCTATAATCTTTGGAAAAAGAAAGACACACACATTTAACATTACTCCTTGATTTTGCCCTTTTGTTAAACTGTTGTGTTGCTTTTATTCTTTATAGGGAATGGCGTATCATTTCTCCTCCATTTAATTTAATTAAAAAATATTTTCAGGGTGTCTGCCCTCTAGCTGTGATTCAGCGCAACAGGAGTGTAAATTCAGATCCAGATTGAATATTTAAACTAGGAACCTCATCTGTGATACACGCAGCATCTAGCAAAACAGACCATTTCATAACATTTAAGATATACAAGTTTTATATATTTGCAGAAGTTTTTTAAATAATTAATTATTTAGTACGATTTCTTCTTTGCTGATCTAATAGCATTTAGTGTAACCCAGATAAGGAGGTAAAGCTGCTTTGTCTATTCTTACAGTGCTATACAAATAAAAATAAATTGAATTAAACCAAATCCATCGTGTTCCAGTCAAATTCAACTCGACTTCTTCTTTTTCTTTCGGCTGCTCTCATTAGGGGTCACCCCAGCAGATCACTCTTCTCCACACTACCCTGTCCTTTACATCTGCCTTTCACCCTAACTACCTGCATGTCATCCCTCACCACATCCATAAACCTCCTCCTTTGTCTTCCTCTTTTCCTCCTGCCCGGCATCTCCATCCTCAGCATTCGTCTACTTTGTCTACTTCGTATACTGCATGTCCCTCCTCTGCACATGTGCAAACTTTATCAACCTAGCCTCTTTCAGCTTGTCTCCAAAACATCCTACGTGTGCCGTCCCTCTAATAAACTCATTTCAAATCCTGTCCATCCTCATCACCACCAATGTAAATCTCAACATCTTCATGCCAGCTCCTCTTCCTTTTAACATTCTTTATTCAGTTTATCCCATGTTTACAGATACCTCACCAGCACATCCAGAAATGTAAGATTCATTCATTCATCATTCATCTTCTTATTCCAGAATCCGGGGTCACAGGGGTCTGCTACGCCTATCCCAGCACACATAGGGCAAGAGGCGGGGGTACACCCTGGACAGGTCGCCAGTCTATCTCAGGGCAGAATTGTAAGATAAAATGTTAAATATCAAAAAATTAATACTTCCCTACATTGTTTTTAGCATGATAATACCACAAAGCCTCTAAACTCCATGGCACCATGGTGTGTTATAGCGGGTATAAAGCCTGACCTGGAAATAATACAACAAATAATACAGCAAAAGCAGTTACAATCCAGTGGTAAGCATGTCCAGAAGTGGGGAGATTACTATAGACGTGAGATTAAATCTGAATGTAACTTGTATTTATGTAATTGTATCAATACTTTGTTATAAATATTGTATAAATATCACTAACACCATTAACACAATCACAATTAATAGTTTAAAATTAATACATTTAATCAACTCTTCTTTGTAGTTGATCACGTCCCAAAGTTCAACAGAACAAGATAATTAAAATGGCTATGGTTAAATGTTACATTCATTGTCATTTACACAGGGTCTTACACAGGGTGTGTGTGTGTGTGTGTGTGTGTGTGTGTGTGTGTGTGTGTGTGTGTGTGTGTGTGTGTGTGTGTGTGTG
>JAOTRA010000027.1:1557664-1599395 GCA_026260255.1 Pseudolaguvia tuberculata | reverse complement strand
CCATTCTACAGACAACCATCCGATGCTGTTTAGCTACACTATCCCCTGCCACCACTTTACAATCCCCAATATCTTTCAGGTTACCTCTCCTGCACAAAATATAGTCCACCTGTAAAAATGTTTAATAATTTTAAATTATTGAGGCATAATATGAAAAAAAAATAAAAAAGGTTTTTAATTAAGGTTTTACATTATAATTCTGTTGTGTCTATACAATGTACAGTCAAAGGTTTGTGGACGACTAATGGGTACACTATTAACTGTGTCTTTCCCAAACACTTTTTCAAGCATAACAATGACCCTGTGCACAAAGCTCCATGAAAAAATGGTAGAAAACTTAAGAGTCCTTCTAGAATGAAACCCATCTAGAATGAACTGGAACACAATTGCAGCCCAGACCTCCTCACCCAATATCAGTGCCCGAATTCAAAAATGCTGTTAAGGCTAAACAAGTAAATGCATCAATAACCCCAAATGTAGTGATTTAGATTATTATAGAAATATGAATGAGACTAAATCCTGAATCAAAAGAATGTTATGGGCAATACTTTTGTTACAGTTACAGTTAACCATTTAGCAGACGCTCTTGTCTAGAGCGACGTACAAACAGTGTATAAAAAAAGTAGTTATATTTTGTCATATAGTAAATATATGTTGCCAGCAAGACAAATCTTTTTTAGTTTTTAACCATTTATTGCAGCACCCATGTAAGATACATATGCTGTCTACTACCTTATAATATTAAAGCTTCCAATATTGTGTTAGGGAAGTGAACTCGTGCATAGCTAGTTAAACACTGTATTAGAATTTCTATAGTATTGCATAATTGTCTTAAATATTTTTATTGAAGTGTTTTAATCTGCTATTGACACATAGGAACAGTACTAGCAGTAATGTCTGTTTGGTACAGAAGCATTAATATTTTTTATAAAGCGATTTGCTAACTTCTCAGTTACCTTATTAGCACATTTAACCTGATACCTGACAATAGATCAGAAATATTATACATTTAATGCTGCTACGAAAGCAAAACCAGCTTCCGGTCAGATACCCAGCGTCCCTATAAATGTCACCTATTTTTTTGTTTTATTTTATTTGTTTCTTTTATAGGATGAAAAAAATCAGATGATGACAACAAATGTCTGGTTAAAACAGGTAAGATAAATATTTTTATGATTTTGTTATCATAAGAAGCAAACTTGCTTGAGTCCCATTTTGTATTTAGATTAGAATTAGGGATATAGATCAGTATCATTATTATTATTATCTTAAAGCAACATACCAGTGAGATCTGCGTGTGAATTGATAACTGTCACAAAAAGCGAACCGAATTGCAATGTACCCACCGTATTCTGGTAGGATGAAAGAGAATATCTACAACATAATGACCTTTATCCTCTTTCCCAGGAGTGGAACGACTACAAATTGCGATGGAAGCCATCTGATTATGACAACGTGACATCTATCAGGGTTCCATCAGAGCTTATCTGGGTTCCAGACATTGTGCTTTACAACAAGTGAATATTTTGAAACATCTTTACGGTTGGAATATATTCTATTTTACAAAAGAAATTTGGTCAATGGGGCCTGTATTCACAAAACATTTGATCTAACCATTAAGAGTTGAAATAAGAATTTTCTCTTAAATTCTATTCACTGTCACTATTTGCAAGAACATAAGTGTGAGAGTGATGGATGAACAAGACAATTATTGGTGTAGAGACAATGCAGACCTGGTGTCACATAGGAAGGTGAGACAAGGTTATCTGCTCTGTTACCACCAGTGTAATACAAGAAGATATTGAATCTGCTTGTATTAAATATGTCTTATCAAAACACCACCATCTGCTGTTTCCCAGTGGTATTACAACATAACTAAATAAATAATCTACCATCATGTCAATCTACCGTCATTGTTCAGTGTTAGTTAATTATAACTATTCCTTGTTTTGAATATATAATCTAAAAGCTATTCTTGTGGTTTCCATTTCAGTGCAGATGGAGAGTTTGCTGTGACCCATATGACCAAAGCTCATCTCTTCTACACTGGCAAAGTACGCTGGGTTCCTCCTGCAATCTACAAAAGCTCCTGTAGCATTGATGTCACTTTTTTCCCATTCGACCAACAAAACTGCAAAATGAAGTTTGGTTCGTGGACATATGATAAAGCCAAGATTGACTTGGAGAGTTTAGAGACCACCGTGGACCTTAAGGACTACTGGGAAAGTGGTGAATGGGCCATTGTCAATGCTGTGGGAACATACAACACCAAGAAATATGACTGCTGCCATGAGATCTATCCTGACATAACGTATTTCTTTATTATCCGACGCCTTCCTCTGTTCTACACCATTAACCTGATCATCCCGTGCCTTCTGATCTCCTGTCTGACTGTCTTGGTTTTCTATCTGCCATCAGACTGTGGTGAGAAGATTACACTGTGCATTTCTGTTCTCCTCTCGCTCACCGTTTTCCTGCTGCTTATCACAGAGATCATCCCCTCCACATCCCTGGTCATACCGCTTATTGGCGAGTACCTGCTCTTTACCATGATCTTTGTAACATTGTCTATTATCATCACGGTGTTTGTGCTGAACGTGCACCACCGTTCACCAGGTACCCATAAGATGCCATGTTGGGTGCATACCATCTTCCTTGACTTCATCCCACGCTGGCTGTTCATGCGCAGACCAGCTCCGTACGGACGTCGTCGGCAAAGACTACTGCTTGTGAGAAGTCAAAGGTCTCAAGAACTCAGGGCTTCCATTGGATCAAATATGAGCACCTCTGCCAACTGGTTCAGAGAGGTAGCTGAGAATGAGGAATCACATAAACAATGTATCTATGAGGACCTAGAGTTGGGGACAATGTCTTCTAATTTCTCTTTCTCATATCGTCCTCCTCCTCCTCATCCACCTGGGTCTGCCCCAACGCCTTCTCCTCAACGTCCTACTCCTTCTTATCTTCCTTTAATCCATGGACCTCTCATGAGAGATGGCGCAGTGCTAAGTGTCAGGCATCCGGGAAGTAGAGTGAACCATAGTGTTCGGCAATCAACCAGTGAGCCATTCTCTCTGTCTCCCAGCATTATGCAGGCTCTGGAAGGAGTTCACTACATAGCAGATCATCTGAGAGCACAAGATGCTGACTTCAGTGTGAGTGGAAAAATAGTAAACTTGATGTCTATAAAGGCAGATGTAAAGAACTGAGTTACAAATGGAGAACAAGACAACTGAAGTATACTGCATGTTCTCCCCGCGCTTGCGTGGGTTTCCTCTGGGTACTCCGGTTTCCTCCCACTGTCCAAAAAATGAACATTAGGCGGATCGGTAAGTCTAAATTGGCCATAAATACCCATCCATTAGTGCCGGTCCCAAGCCCGGATAAATTGAAGGGTTGCATTAGGAAGGGCAACCAGCGTAAAAACCTCGCCAAGTCGAATACTGTTGCAACTCCTAACGGGAACAGCCGAAGGACAAAAAAAATAGCATATATACAGATAGTATAGCATATATACAGATAGAATAACATATATACAGATAGGATAGCATATATACAGATAGAATAACATATATACAGATAGGATAGCATATATACAGATAGGATAACATAAAGACAGATAGGATAGCATATATACAGATAGGATAGCATAAAGACAGATAGGATAGCATATAGACAGATAGGATAGCATAAAGACCGATAGGATAGCATAAAGACCGATAGGATAGCATAAAGACAGATAGGATAGCATAAAGCTATAGGATAGCATATATACAGATTGGCCCTGAGATGGACTGGCGACCCGTCCAGGGTGTACCCCTGCCTCTTGCCCTATGTGTGCTGGGATAGGCGCAGCAGACCCCCGTGACCCCGGATTAGGGAATAAGCGGGCAAGAAGATGAATGAATGAATATACAGATTGGATAGCATATAGACAGTTAGGATAGCATATATACAGGTAGGATAGCATAAAGACAGATAGGATAGCATATATACAGATAGGATAGGATATAGACAGATAGGAAAGCATATAGACATAGGATAGCATATATACAGAGGGGGTAAAATATAGACAGATAGGATAGCATATATACAGGTAGGATATCATATAGACAGATAGCTATCATAGCTATCATAAAGTCCGATAGGATAGCATATAGACAGATAGGATAGCATATATATAGATAGGATAGCATATAGACAGATAGGAGAGCATATAGACAGATAGGAGAGCATATAGACAGATAGGTTGTAAACTCTTGCTAATGTTGCCTCTTTTTGGTCTTTTGAATACAGGTAAAAGAAGACTGGAAGTATGTTGCCATGGTAATTGACCGGATTTTTCTGTGGATGTTCATCATCGTTTGTCTGTTAGGTACCATAGGCCTCTTCCTCCCCCCATGGCTGGCTGGCATGATCTAAAGATTCTTGTTGTAGCAGACATGCAGAAAAGATGGTTTGGGATTGTTTGTCATTACAGGCAGGGAGTGAGTATGCCACAGGGACGTGTTCTACAGAAGTACTGCACAATAATGTAACTCAAAAGTATGAAATTCCACATGGAGCAGAATGTCTTTCAGCACTGTGCTGAAATCAAATATAGCTTTGAATGTAAACCATGTAATAAATATTGTTGAATAAAAAGTAGTACCTTAAAAAACAATGGCATGAACGCAAGCAAGGCTATTAATTTTGTTTCTGTCTTTCACTCTTAAGATTTAATGGATTACAGACTGATGCAGAGATTTAGAGGATATGACATGTATTAACAGTCTGACAGGCCCTTGGAGAGCTGCTGCAGAAAAGAAAATCCATAAGAAGCAGTCTATTTATTTAAAATCCCAGACCTCACTGTGTCTGAGAGACCGATTTGTGAAATCCTATATTTTTATTAGCAAAATAAAATAATATTTTTAAATGTCAATATAAACAGTGTTTTTTCCCCCAATGTTTGGTGACTTGATCCTGCCTCCTGACAGACGTCCTGGTGCTGTAGTGTCGTGACTCAAGTGTGGCTAGGGATTATTTAATAGTTAACCTGTGATTATTAGAAAAGATACTTTTTGACACAGAAGTTATTTTTTACTTTAATTATTTAAGTAAAAGGGATGTAATGTGGGAGATAGATAGAGAGAGAGAGGAAGGTGGAAGTGGACCAGAATCAAAGCGAAGAACTTGATCATAAGTGTCGGTGCCTTGACACACTACAACACGGTGCCAGCCCAATTAGTTAATTTGTTGTAATGGCTATTGAAAAATAATTAATAACACATGCAGCATTAATAATTATTCCAACTTCATCTTGCTCCAGAATGATGGCTAACAGAAAATCGCCATTTTCCTGTATATTAAAATAGAAAATAAACTTTGTCGTGATTGTATTGTAGTTGTCACACCTTTGAACTTGCCTACATCCAGCTGAGTCTTCTTTGATACATGTCAAGTGTCTTCTTCTACTGGATCGCATTTTATTACAGTCTGACACCACAGCGCCACCCTGGTTAAATCTCGCTACTGAAGGCCTTTCCATTAGACAACACTGTTTTATTGTCTACTAATCATTTCAAACCTACATGTCAAAGCCTACACACTCTCACACACAAATCCCAAACCTAAACAATGCATGTAGGTAAGAACACATTTAATACATGACAGGATTGGTACTTTGAAATAGTATTATCCTATTGTGCTGACAGAATTGGTCTTGTCAGAAAGTGATGAGCGTCTCAGTTGAACTAAAGAAACAATGGGATGTTGCGGTCGATTAATTCACTAAAAGTGTAGATCTTTTTTACATAGTAAGCAGAATGATCCTTTCTGTTATTGCTTTTGTAAAAGATTTCTACACTCACACTTATAACAGACATTTTGGATTTTATTCAATTGTACAATTGAAATGCACGACAGTTCCATACAAACGTCACACAAATGAACAAATAGGTTTGTAGCTGTAATACATGGGCAGCTTTTTAAACCAACAAACTCTACCTCAAATCACAGACTTATTTATGTATTAATATTTAATTTTTAGTACAAAGAATTTGCAGATATAAAAATACTCCAACACAAACATCTAAAGAGATTTTTAAGGTTTTAAAGGCAGTTTTGTTATCACAGTTTGGTGACAAAATGTTTAGTTATGTAAATGGAGTTATCTCCATTCTTATACAACTTTCTCTTCTAAATGTCAGTCACATACCCAATACAGAGCTGAGATAGAATATAAAAGTCAACTCTTTGCTTAATTAATATACATTATGTAGGTACATACTCCTGTAATCTAAGAATTGTCATGACTACTATTGTGTTGCCTGTCTGATTGTATAAGCAGTTGGTTGATTAGTACAGCCAGCATATGTAATACATTACTACATTGAAGAGAAAAGAGGTTGATCTCTAGAATATAGATGAAATTAAATTTCTCCAGGAAACTGTAGTTCAGTCAAGTATACCTTTCATTGGGGAAAAAAAAAATCAACATTCTTTATCTATAATCAGTATTTTAAACGAAAAAGTATCTAAATACAGAATAACTGAAGCCTAGTGGATGTGATTTAAATTCCCATTCCATTATTCCTAATTACGGGCAAGTATGTGGACACCACAGCAGCTTAACCATAAGTGTGTTTTGTCTAAAAAGTATATATAGTAAGGCTGAATGATTAATCGAAATCAAATTGCAATTTGAAAGGTTGCAATTATCTAATTGCATAAAGCTGTGATGTGAATATGACATAAAAAGACCGGGAGCAAATGCCAATTGTGTGTGCATGTAACACTAACCATTAAAAAAAAAAGGAAAGCACTGCATTATGGTGTCAAAGGGAACGTTTGGCCAAAAAAACCCATCTATAATATTAGATTATTTCTGCTTTGAACTGGCAGATAGTAAGTCTGGCAGTAAAATGTAAATTGTAAGGGAAATGTGAACAGAATTGTTCACAAACACAAGGGCATACAATAGACCTGAAGAAAAACATCACAGACCGCTGTTTGAAGAGTGTGTTAGATGCTGGGTATGAGATTCCCTATCAGATGTTTTATCCACATTGCATTTACATTAAATATAAGAATAAAGTTGAAGGGTAATTGGAACACGTGGAATATAACGCAACAACAACAGACTTGTATTGTATTGTCACTATGTATTAGTCTAGAACCATTATATTTAATTAATCTGAAAAAAGGGGGTACTGCACACAATTAAGATGGTTGAGCTGAAGCTTGACTCGGGAAAATAAAATTGCAAATCAAATCGCAATAGAAGTATCTGTCAGAAAAATAACAATCAGTTATTTCCCCTAAAACAAACAGCGCTAATATATAGAATAGCATATATCCTGAAATTAATTTTACCGAAGATCTTTGTTTGGGATGAGCTGGAACATGCAGTTTAGTTGATCTGTATTAGTTCAGTACCATTATTAAAAGAAACAGTTTTAAAAATTTAATGGTTTGGGTAAAGACACCGAACCTTTCTCTCTCCCTCTTTGTTTAGTCTCAATCAGACAAAACTGCATTCTCAGGTTTGGGCTTGGCCAGGTTGGCCCGTACCCTTGCCTGATCCACAGCATCCAACATGTTTTTGGCATCCATGGCCAGTGTGTGAGCTGCTGCCAGCATCTGCTTCTTGCACTCCTCTTTTAAAGAGGTGATAGCGTTTTGCTGGGCTAGCCGCATCTTACTGATCAGCTCTGCCATGTCCTTATTCAGAAGCTTCTGTGTGCCCTCAATCTAGAAGCACAGTGAGACACAACCTGAAGCACTTGATAACACGGAGACATTTTGCTAATCACTTTGTTATTAATACTCCACTTTCATTTTGTAGCAGAAAAAGGTTTAGCTTTGAGAGTAGTTTTGCAGGAGATGAAGATAAGGGTGAGAAGAAAAAAAGCTTTGGATATTAAAGTAGAAAAAACCTTCTAACTACTGTAAATAAAAAAAAAACCAAGGCAATTCTGCAAACCTGTATCTAATTCGTAAAATTACCTCTATCTTGATAGGTCCTTGTAGAGATGGAAGAATCACATCAACATTAGAAATTAAATCTCTTAAAGTCATTCCAACAGACTGTGAAAAAAAGTTATACCATGAAAAACCAAAAACAATTGAACACTAAAATACTAAAATATTTCAAAAGTCCAATAAATGTTACCTTAACTATGGATATGTATTCAGATGAGGGAAGTGTGTTTACATCATTCTTTAGCTGCACCACCATTTTAACCAGTTCCATAACACACTGGTACACCTTGTCCTCGGAGCGATCCAGCTCTGCTGTTGGAGCAGGCTGACAGACAGACAAAGAGCCCATTAAAAATGCTGATCAACCATCCAAAATATTACAACACTCTAGCGCCTCTGGTTGAACTCTGACTGAACCCGCAGTACCCATTCACTTGAATGATTAGGCAGATGATCTCTAATCATGCAAAACGTTTGTAGATGTGTGCATATTGCCATTACCTGCACAGAAATTCTTAGGGGCTTTTCAGGGGGCTTTTGAAGGTCATCTGTAATTTCAGTTCAATGAGAAAGGTTATGCAGTGGATAAAGGACATATGTATTAATACAACAGACACAGAGTAAACCATGATATTTGATAAATTGGGCTAAAATGAGTTCTTACCATTATTAGGTTGGGGATCTGTCTCCTAACATGAAGTAAAAAAAAAAATCAAAGAATTGAGTAAAGTAAGCAGATAACTTTTTATTTCAACAGTGTCTGTTGAAATATGGACATGCAATATGCTCATATGTATCTAAATACATAAAATATAAAAATATGCAATGCAATATATGATAAAGTAGCTGTAATTTCTGAACAGGGTAGGGCAAATCACATACTTCACTTAAGTAAGCACTTTACAAATATGTTTTTTATAGAACAAATGTCTATATAGTATGGTTATGGGTACCTATACACTGATACAGTGGATATAAAATGTCTACACACTCACACTGTGTGTAGACATTTTATATTTTAGTTCTTTTTATTTTTAGATAATTATTTATCCCTGAGATGGACTGGCGACCCATCCAGGGTGTTCCCCCGCCTCTCATCCTGTGTGTTCAGGGATAGGCACAGCAGACCATCATGACCCCATGGTAAGAAGATGAATGAATGAATGAATGAATGAATGAATGAATAATTATTTATCATGGTTTAATTTTTTTATAACACAAAATCCTGCCATTTTAACAAGGATGTGCAGACTTTTTATATCCATTGTACATTATTCACCTTACATACTCGCCTACTATAATATATTGATTATGAAAGTATGCGATTTCGGATGGGTCAGAGACATCATGCTTATGAACTGTGAAATATCTGATGTGGTGTACAAAACTGAAAACCACTACAGGGCTTTATAGTGATCTCTGATAGGTTGGAGAAGCTTTGACTTTTTCATTTCATACAGTGCATACTTTACATTGTACTGTATGGTTGTCAAAAATAAAGATCAGCGTGGGTTATGTCTTTGTAGTGAAGAATATACAAAGAATAAAAACAAATTAAAACCTACCATTTCAAAAACCACGTTTTCATTTATTTTAGGGTCCTTTAAAAAAGCAAGTTATAAAAATCAGTCACAATGTACGTATCACACATACCCTAGAATAATATTGTTAGTATAAAATACAAAATATATGCATTATATGGATAGTTCTCCATGCTGAAAATAAAATTTAGATCATGTATAAACATATACTTATTAATACCAAAAGCTTTTCCTCTTTGTCCAGCCACTGTTTATCCTGCACCATATCGTCCTTCTGTTTCCGTATGATGTCCTGCATGCGCTCTTTTTCAGATTGAAACAGGCGTTGAGCATCCTCCATGCTGGAAGGTTTTACACTGAACTCCCCCTCCTATCACATGCAATCAGAATAAAGTCCATTCCAAATTTTTCCAATACACATATTTAGATAAAAAGCAACTTTTACACATTCTATACTATACTGACACACATGCAAACTGTAAATATTGGAATAAGCTTAAAGGCAGGCTTACTCCCAGACTGAGTCGCCGTACGGGCATGCTGGGAAGCGTAAGGTTGTTGGTGGAGTCTACAGGAGATTGATAGTCACATGGACTAGCCAGATCTGGAGAACTGGCACACAGTGCCTCGTTTATCTGTAGATAAAAACAATGTGTTTAAAAAAACACACACACAGTATCAGAACAAATTCAGAACGTAAATGAATCAATACAATAAATACTAATGCCGACAATACCTGAATGTGCAGACCGATGCCGAGGGTATTCCCAAATCGACCAGGGTTCAATCTTGAGGGCTGAATGCAGACAGATACAGACAGCTTTGTATTCATGTTGGAATTTAAAGCTCATGTTTCATTGCACAATCAAAAAGGGGGTTTTACCTTTGGAGGTGGTTCACTGAAGTTAAACTTGGGCTCTAGAAACCTGGTAGCTCTCTGTCTGTCTCTCTCTTTGTCTGCTTCTGAGTCTTTTTCCATTTTATGCACATCACTGGTTCAATTATAAAAGTTTAGGTAGACATTTTAGTGTCTCCATGAACACTTAAAAATAACATGTACACTAGATGTTTTCCTCATACATGCAAGCTTAGGATGACATGATACACTTTTCCTAAAGCGAGAGGTTTAATGGCTCAATCATCGAATTAAGGAGACAAAAACTTGTTTTTAAAAACCATTCTTCAGGTAATTGGTCAGAAATAAAGATTGGTTTACTTGATTTTGCAGACAAGTTCAGTAAAGGTAGGCCTCTCATTGGGGTCGTAGCTCCAGCAGCGGGTCATTAGAGAGTAAAGCGCAGGAGGGCACAGCTCTGGTTTTGGCAGTCTGATGCCCATCTCCAGCTGGTTGATCACTTCACGGTTCTCCAGCCAAAAGAAAGGCTGTTGGCCTCGACTCAGTATCTCCCACATGCATACAGCTAATACAAAAGTAGTAAAATTTATTCTTCTCTTAATAATCCACGACAAAGAAACACCAATCCAATCTAATGCAAGTAGCAAAAAAACCTTACAAGGCAGAAATATCTATAAATTGAACTTTTATACATATAAAAGCAGAGCAGCAGAGCAGTTCCATTGTTCGGTAAGACCTTATTTCATAGATTTATAGCAGCAGATTACTAAATGATCAGCTATCCTTTATCCCAAAACTGATTATGTGACTTCTGGAAGGGCAAATTTATGATTCTAATTCACAGATGTATATAAATGAGGTCTTTTTAAATGATGACATATCATAATGTTTTATTGGCCCACAAGCAGCACAATTCATTATCTTAATATATCACTGAGAAATCCCAAATTTGCCGACTAATCAGGTTCAAGGGGAATGCTGACATTAAAAGGAAGGACATATATATGACTGTGTTTTTACCAAAAAGAACCTGGTAAAACTCTATTGGAATCATAGATCTTTGTAGGGTTAATCCTGAGCCATGATTGATGTGAAATGTGAAAATGCTGTTATGATTAAAAATGCTTCAATAGTCAGCTTACCAAACATCCACACATCACTAGCTGTGGTAAACCGACGGAAGTTTATTGATTCAGGGGCCATCCATTTGATCGGTAATCGGGTAACAGAGGCTAAGGAAAAGAAAGAAAACCTTAAAAGTCATTTTTTGGAAAATGATTTAGACCTTAACATACACAGTTTTAATAAATTTAATCTAAATATGTGATTATTTTGCCTCTCAGTCTTTAAAGTACTAATTTCTGTTTTTGTGAAAAATGATCTGAGGAATTAAGATTTGAAAAAAAAACCCCAACCATTAAATAGACTTTTCAATAGGTCATGGATAAGGTATTCAACAATAACTAATAATGTTCATTAATAATGTTAAAAAATTTATTTTATACCACTGGATGGCATAAAAACATGAATGAAACCTTTGTTCATCCATCTGGTTTTATTTTGTGACTAAAGTGTCATTTGTAAAACTGTTTCCAGTTTGGTTGTGACTGTGAGAAAATGTTCCCATTATAGGGTTCCACAGTGGGCATCACTATCACATCAAGCCGGATTCAGGACCATGGATAAGAAAAAGTGATTTTGAGCCTAATGACAGATTAAATGTTTTTAAAATATTTTGGTCAAATGCAAAAGTGGTTTTTTTTTTTAACAAGTTTGTTTGTAAATCAGTATTTTATTTATTGGGGCAATAAGCCCAACAGATGGTACCCGTCTCCAGTCAAAACAAAGTGCTTTAATGAGTTGACACAACATTCATTCATTCATTCATTCATCTTCTAATCCGCCTTTTACCTTATTCGGGGTCACGGGGGTCTGCTGGAGCCTATCCCAGCTTACATAGGGCGAGAAGCAGGGGTACATTCATTCCTATAGGCAATTTAGAACCACCAATCAACGTAATGTACATGTTTTGGACTGTGAAAGGAAAAACGAGTACCTGTTGGAAACCCCCGCAAGAGAACATGCAAACTCCACACAGAAAGACTCTTGGCCTGAGAATCGAACCCGGGACCTTCTTGTTGTGAGGCGACCGTGCTAACTACTACGCCACTGCGCCGCCCTACATTATTTAACAAATTTACTTTATTTTTGCAATTACAGTTAAATTTAAAATTTTTTTTAATAGAATGGGACAATAAACACAATGTGGTTTTGTAGTGTTTAACGCGGTCGCACACAGCAATGTCTCAGGTTTGATTCCTGGGAAAAGGGTCTTTCTGTTGCGTGTTTGGCCCGTGCTTCTCTGGTTACTTTGGTTTCCTCCCACAGTCAAAAAACATGTACATTAGGTTGACTGGTGGTTTTAAATTGCCCAAAGGATTGAATGTGTGTGCAACTGTTGATCTATGTGTGCCCTGCAATGAACTGGCGATCTGTCCAGGGTGTAACCCTTGCCTTTTGTCCTATGTATGCTGGGATGGGCTCCAAAAGACCCCTGTAACCCCAAATTAGGGAATAGGCAGGATAGAAGAAAAATGAAAGGGATAAGGGATGAATGAATGCTTATACCATCCTGTTAAAGTAAGTGATGCCACAGAACATGGCTTTCATGCTGGTCATCATTAATATTCTGCTGGAGGTGGACCGACTAAGATAGTGCAGCTGCAACGCTTTGAACAGCTTGCAGCTTTTATGTGCCTACAAATCAGCTGAGGCTTACCTTTGTAATATTCCTCATTCTCTATGTATCTGGAGAGGCCAAAGTCACCAAGCTTCACACAGTCTGGTGTGGCGACAAGCACATTTCTCACTGCAATGTCTCTGTAATGCATACAGGTGTTATTGGAGATACAATTTTTTAGCTTTGATTTTGAATATTTAGAGAAGGGCATAGATTCAAAGGACTTGGATAAGCCCACCTGTGGACCATGTTTTTTCCTTGTATATATACCAGAGCTTTACAGATCTGAAGGCTGAACAGGACTAGGGTGACATTGGTCAAAGTGTTTTGGTTTTTGTTCAAGTAATTGCCAAGCTGAAAAAAAAGGATTTATTAACTGTCTATACAGACATTTTCATATTTAAACATTATACACATGAATTAATTGATATATACACTTACCTCACCATGATTGTAGAGCTCCATGACAATCCAGACAGGCTCTTCCTCTATGATACCTATCAGACTTACTATATGAGGGTGGTCCAGCTTTTTCATAATAGCTAAACAATCAGATAAGCCAGAATAAAAATTACATTATCACATAAAATATTGGATGGTGTTTTGTGTATTAATGAAAGACCTCATCAGTACCTGCTTCACTCATGAATTTATCCATGATATCAGGTGAGCACTCCTTACAGGTCTTTACAGCCACTTTAATTTTCTCACCATTCTGATTCAGACATGCAGTTTTATTAAACTTTGTTATATCATTTTTATTTAGTATTTATTTATTTACTATTATTATTATTATTATTATTTTTTTTTTTACAAATATTTATAAAAAGTTTAGGTCCTCCTTGAAAAATAACAGATTTTGGTGATTTTTTTTATTGAAAAGATGTTAACACAGTCTCTCTTGGAAATGGAAATTATGCACAATATTTTCAACAAACATTGATGCATAGTTTTGACAAAATTAAACAAAAAGAAAAACTGTGCAAAAGTTTTAACACCCTATGTAAATAGTACAGCTTTCAAATGCTTTTAATAGCCAGCTAAAGGACTTTTACTTTGGATTTGGCAAAATGCTTCTAGTTCTGTAATATTCTTTGGTCATTTTTCATACACAGCTCTTTTAAAATCTACCCACAATTTTTTAATGACGTTTAAATCAGCGGACTGTAAAACCTTCAGCTTGTGTCTCTTGAGGTATTCCATAGTGGATTTCAGGGTATGTTTAGGATCATTGTCCTGTTTTAGAAAGCATCGTCTATTCAGCTTCAGATTTTCTTTTACAGATGGTGTGATGTTTCTTGAGGAAAGAATGGATTCCACTAATTACCTGTGCATTGTTTCTTTTGCCATGATTTAGTTTTTATTTTTGTTATATTGTGGATGTATATTGTGGATTTTCTATAATTTCCAAAAGAGACTGTGTTAACATCTTTTCAATTACAAAATCAACAATAATCAAGGGGTGCCTAAACTTTAGAATAAGACTGTACATTCAAAAAGCAAAATGGTCAACAGATATCCTATATCACATCAGCATCAAACTTGAAATTTACCTCCTTTTTGTAAACTCCTTCATAGACTTCTCCGAAAAACCCTGCACCCAAAATGCGCCCCAAGACAATAGACTTCCTAGAGAGTCCATGTTTTACTACTGAACACAAAATCATAAAAACTCAATTAGCTTCATTAAATCTGTAAAAATAAAAGCAAATTGCATAGTAACACTTTCTACATACCAGGAGGAGGAGGTTTTTCATCCATAATTTCACAGTATATATCAGAATCTGAAACATGCATAACCTGATGTGAAAATGCTGTTATAAAATCTAATTAAATGGAAGGTGATCATTTTCATGATCATTATATGAAGAAAAGATGAGCGAAATATGAGCACTTACTCCTACTGTGTCGTTCTGTATCTTTTGCAGATTCAGGCAACACTAGACTACAGACCAATAAGTAAAATCGTTTAGAGAAATCTGAAATGCTCTAAAATGGACTTTAGCTGGGTAAAAAAAACCAACAGGTTATTGGCTTACCCTGAAGGGATTGCAGGAAGGGCGTTACGGAGCTCTGTATCTGAAAGAGTTATGGAAGATATTAATAATTAGGCTACAGATAATCAATTATTCACACGCAATTCTAAGGAAACTAAATTGTAATGTCCATGGCTTACAATACAATATATTGTGGTACGGTACAATAAAAATACTTTTAATAACAAAGAGTTTAATAAAAAGCTAGAAATATAACAAATACAAAGCCGGAGGCGTCCTCATTTTTCCCCAATGCTTGCTTCTAAGAAATTTGTTGTATATGACAGAGAGCTATAGGAGCAGAGGATGACATGCTTAAAAATCATTTTTATTAATATATATTGATATGCGCGATGGTGTAGTCTTTCTGGTAGGTTACCACTTTCCACTGTGCGCTGGGATAAATGCCAGCAGACCCCCCGTGAACCCGATTTAGGGAATAAGTGGGTAAGAAAATGAATGAAAAAAATGAATGTATTGATATGGTCTGGTGACATCTCCTGTCTTGTAACCCTTCAGAGCACTGGGATAGGCTCCAGCAGACCCTTGTAATTCGGTTAAAGAAGATGATTAAATGAATGAATGAATTGAACTAAAGGATAGAATATCAATACACTATTGTGAAAACAATTGTAATAGCTAACTGTATCTATAATTTTACACAGCCTTACTTAAGAAAAGCATTAGGAAACTTGACCATCACATCCACATGTTTTTTAAACATCTTATAATAGAGTTAAACTCACTCTTATTTGTTAATTAGTGGTTCATACCAAAATCTGGTTGAGGCCAGAGCTCAGTGGCCAACATTCAATATCTCCAACACCAATCTCAGCATGCATTATGTATATGGTGATCAGAGGTTTGTGCACAGGAGCAAAAGCCAATGGTTGGGCCTCGTAGTACAGTGAAACAGAAAATACACCTTACAAACAATAGTGTGTTCCTATGTTTGGAGCACCAGTTTGGGAAATTAATTAAATTATGACACTCGACAGGATAAACAGAACTTCTGGCTTACTTTTATTAGGGCGAAATATCAATGACGAATCTGTGTTGTTCTCAAACCTGCAGTAGCCATCGATGAGGTCAGCCATGTTCTCTGCCATTGCCAATGTAGACACATTAATGGAAAGAGGCTAAAACGCAAATAGGCTCGTTAATGCTGTTATAACAAACATATTTCATAAACTAAATTTTAGGACTGGAATCATATTGATATACATACCTGTTTGGCTCCCTTGATGTCAATATCTAACAGAGTTTTGTTGTCACTTTGGGCAGTGCATTTAATACTTTTGATTTGTTTAAACTCAGCTAGGCATAATGTCTGAAAAACAAAAAGGACCATGCAATAAGAAACAGATATACAGACTCTATACATAGAGACACATATAAATTATGTCCATATACCTAAGCATCATTATTATTATTTTGAAATCACTAAATCTTCGGAACAAATACCTAAATATATTTTAATATCTATCACATATACAGTAAAAAGCCAACACAGTGGCAAAAACTTGGAAAATGGAAATCCTGGAAATGTTAATTAGTACATATGTAGGTACACATACAAGAAGATATTTACATGTTTACATTTAATATATTTAATAATTATTCATTTATTCATCTTCTAACTTGCTTATTCACTAATTCAGGGTCACAGGGGTCTGCTGGAGCCTATTCCGGCGCACACAGGGCGAAAGGCAGGGATACACCCTAGACAGGTCGCCAGTCCATTGCAAGGCCAAATATAGACAAACAAACACTCACTCCTATGAGCAACTTAGAGTCACAAATCAACCTAATGTACAAAAAAGTCTTCCTACCGATGAATCACTTTGTGTGCGTTGCCGAATTCCTCTTGCTCCGATAACTAAGTCCACTGTTAGACTCCAGCCTTGCTGTAGGAAATTAACATAACATAAAAAAACATAACTCAAAATATTTTAGATCTGATTAAGTGTCATGTAGAGAAACTAATATATAGGTTGATTTGTTTAAAACTTACCACAAGTTCACAAGGGAAAACTTCTTCATTAAAGTTAATGAATTCTCCAAAGGTTTTAAAGAACTTAACCATGCATTCTTCTTCTTTGAGTGAGCTATACTGCTTAAATGTCTCCTGGATCATTTTCCTCAGCTGCTTTGGCTAAGTATATAAAAAAAAAAAAACAAGACCACTTAATACAGCATATGGCATATAGTTATATGTAATGGAGTTACGTAAATAAAATAAAAGTAGCCTTAATGGTTAAACAGTTACGTACGTGTAAAATGTGTAATTAAATTATTTGCTTAAATTATTTGCTAAATATTGCAAATAGGGTTATAAAGCTTTGTTAAATATCGGTAATTTTTTATTGGCATGATGCTTTCTAGTAAAGCTGTTTATTAACATGTTGCTATTCAGTTTTTTTAATCTTTTGATTTGTACTCTGTCAGCAAGAACACCACGCAGGTCAATTACATTAATGCACAATGGCGCTTTAGTCTATTACATCCCTGCCTGACAGTAACATTAACACTGACTAGTACAAATGTTTAAGAAATATTTACCGTATTTTCCGCATTATAAGGCTTACTGTTGAATTTAGAGAAAATGAAAAGATTTTTAAGCCTTATAGTCTGGAAAATATGTTATTTTTTTTTATAATAAGGAATATTTGCTATCAAATGTCACAGCATATATGTCACTTTAAATAGAGTAATTTTTCATCTGTAGCACGTTAGATTTTTACACCGGTTAACGCAGTTACCAATATACGCAATAAACATATATACCAATAAACTGTGTTTTTCCAAAATTGTCCCACAAAACTGAAAGTGAACAAATATCTAACATTTTCACTCACTGGAACATAAAGCCAAAAGAGGTTTGTGGATATCTGAGCATCGCCAACTAAGGCATATCAAGTTTAGTTTTATCCTTTATAATAAACTACAACCTTTATGAAAATGCTTTATGCTAAATTTCAGATATGAGAGGATCAGAAAAAAATCCATTTGTAGACACTGTTCTACTTGAAACAAAAAACAATATACTTAATTTGATATTTAAGCTTTTGGGATTGGTCAATATTGAGGTTTTTCTTTATTGACCATTCATGTTTATAAATGAGACTAATATCATCTTTTTAACTAGTATTACAAGATATTATAATTTCATTAAATTGATGTCCTAATATTAACAGACTTTGATTCAAAAAATGGAATATGCTTACTTTCATACTGTCAATGAGTTTCTGGGGGAAAAACAGATCTAGTCCAACATCTTTCCTGGAAAAAAACAAACAAGCTATTTAAGTGTTGCTAAAATAAAGCAACTCTAAACACAATTACAGTTGCTGCAGTGTGATCTATGAAACACACTCTGTACAATCTATGCTTGAACAGTTTAGTATGCAAGACACGCCAACAAACGACAAAAAGCAAGGCTGGATGCAGCCTTTTGTGCTGCCATCTGTAGGTGTATTTGGAAACTTTTTGATCATACAATAATGCAACCATTCTAGGCAGTTCTTACCATTAGTAACTAAAATATAGATTCTTAAACTATATTTTAATAAACTAAGAAATAAGGTTTTATTGAATATTTATTTCTTTTTTAGGACATTGAGGTCATTACAGTTTGCATTTTGCCAATAAAACATATATTGCATATATTGTTAGATTACAGAAGTAAAATCATTTCAAAGATATGGTTTGAACCTAAATAAAAAGATGTATAAACAAATTGTCCCTCCAAATTCAGCTAGCTTTGAGAAGCCTGCTATTGTATAAGAAGAACTTTGGTGCTATGTTTGAATACACTGCCCATCCCAAAAAAGACACATAAAATAATATCCGCTAATAACAGCATTTGGCATCCATTACATATGATTTCATTACAACATAGTTCTAATAAGCTTATACAATGTCAGAGTTGCATTAATTTTATCGGCCAATATCTTGTATTGATAATGGGAAATATCTGGAAATACTCTGCTGTCCAATATCTACAGCACATCCTAAAGCTTCTCAATGGATTTAAGGTCTGGACTCAGAGGTTGCTAATCCATGTGTGAAAATGATGTATTGTGCTCCCTGAAGCTGATGAATCCTGGCATTGTCATCTTGGCTGATGCTTCTGCCATCAGGAAAGAAAACATTGATAGAATAACCTAGCCATTAAACAGCATCATTCTGTCAGCTGACCTCATTCTTTAGACCCATAACATTGCTGACCTCCCCTGCCATAACAGGCTTGTATGGTAGCCACTAGTCAATATAGGTGCATTATTTCATCAACCATTCATGTTAGCCTGATATGCCCACGGTTGTTTAGAAAACTACTCACTGCATCAGTTAGTGATGAATAACTTGCCAGCTGAAATATAATGGGAGTCCCTTAGCTAATTGTTTAGTTAGTCCAGGTGGTGACTTGTTTTGGATGGACCAGGTAATAATTAATATTGCTTATTAAAAGGACTTACTCTAGCAGTTCAAAATTAGATTTCTTCTCAAGGCCTTTGGCATTCATGTCTTTGTAAAACCTCCTAGCAGGAACATAACAGACAGAATAAACACAAAGTAGAAGAATATAAACTTTTTTTTTTTCAAAAACTTGTTACAGAATAATTATGGATGTATTTGCACTTATATTTAAACAGCTTCAACATTATTATTAATCGTACCTGATCTCCAAACACCCCAGCTGCAATGCCATGCCATCACTGACTTTACTAGAATATTGGTGCATGTAGTCATTGCGAACTTGGTGATAGAGGTATAAAAGTGAAGTTCTGTCTTCTTTAAACTTCTCCAGAAAATGTGATGGTATGTAACGAATTCTAAGATCGTATCTGAAACATAGACAGTAGTGGTTTTGAAAATGTTTCAAAATGGCAGAAACAAAAGATTTGGTTAATTGTTTTGATTTTTATTACTTGATTTTTTTAAACTACTATTACTTATGAAGGAACAACGGTAAAAAAAGGTATTAAAGAAAAATATGATACCTCATATTAAATAAAATTAGTGCATCAACTGTGCATTGTTCCTCACCTCCATTCTGCTTCTAAATGGAGTTTTTCATAGCGTTGCTCCACTTCACCAACAGTTAAGTCAGGATGTAACCAGTGATGCTCCTCAGACTTTAAATGTTTGAGTCTGAGACCAAAGCAACCAGAATTCTGCACATTAGGGCCCAAACGGCCACTGATCAGAATGGACTGGATGATGGCCTAAGAATCGACAGGAGAACCAATTAATCTGTGTGTCTACTCAGAAATAGATTACAGATTCTATTGTTTTATAATCCAGTTGGACGCATTTCGACAGTGGTAAAATGATGCAAAATGCTGCATATTAATTTCAGCTCCCATTAATCATTGAATCAATCAAAGAATTAAACATGATTGCTGGATAAATATTAAATAATGTCATAGTAATTACAATTGTAACGCATTTTGTTTGTCTTCAAGCTTCAAGACATAACTCCCTAAAATCTGCCTTTACTACTAAAACAATTATCCAAAGATTTGCAGTATATGTTTAATATACACAACACGATATTTTTACTCTTACCCTTATCTGCCAGGAGCTATCACACTTGACAAGTTTAAAGTTTTTCAGGCTGTTACTGCTACTGAAGCATACTTTCAGGATTTTCACAGGGCCTCCTTCTCCAGCCAAGGCAAACAAAGGAGATTTAGGGCCGTCAAAGTCTGGGCTTGGCACCTTCCATGACAATGTGCTGGTATCCCCTGCCATTTTGGAAAACTGCTTATAGGAAAATGAACACCATCACACCTACAACAGGCCTGTGGGGGACACATTTTTACAATGATGGTATAAATTAAACATTTTTAGATCATAAAGTAAAAGAAATATCCACTTTTAGAAAATGTTCTGGTCCCAGAAATCTGAATAATAGTTTAAAAAATGCTAAACAAGTCATCACCCAAGTAGATATATAAGCACAATTAAAGCAGCTGTTATCTGTCACTGTAACTGTAGTTTTGTCCAGCTCTCTCTAATCAGGTTTCAAGAGTATAGTAGAGTAAAGTTGCGTAATAAAACAATGAAGGATTTGGTGGCAGGATCTTCTGCTTTGAACACAGTTATTTACAATGATGAAATTTTGAAAGAGGCGGCGTGGTGGTGTAGTGGTTAGCACCGCCACTTTACAGAAATAAGGTCCCGGGGTCAATTCCCGGCCAGGAGATCTTTCTGTGCGGAGTTCGTTTGTTCTCCCTGTGCTTGCATGGGTTTTCTCTGGGTACTCTGGTTTCCTCCCATAGTCCGAAAACATGTACAATAGGTTGATTGAGGAGTCTAGCAAACCCGTGTAACCCAGAATAAGGGAATAAGCGGGTAAGAATATGAATGGTAGAAGGCTATTTCTAATGTCAATAATTACATGTGTCAGCAAGGATTCTTCTCAGATCAGTAAGTGCAAGTTCTGTCTGTCTGTGTGTATGTTTGTGTTGTCAGGAGTCCCACCTTGCTAGTTTTGCAATCTTGAGGCAACAAATTGTTCACTAAGCTGAGGCTAGTCTCATTTTCACATCATGTTTTACTATCTACAGGATCATGGAAAAGAATAATAGAGTAATATTTATACTTCCGTTGGAATAAAGCTATTGTATTTTAAACTGCCAGATGTTACTGATGTTTATTCTAACTGTAATTTTATTTGAATTCATAATCGGGTGGCCACCAGAACACTTTTAGTAAACTTGAAAATGGTAGCATGTGAGTGAGAGTCAACGCTAGAGGTTATATACTTTTTAGAAAAGCTTACAACCGCACAGGTTAGATGATGTCTTTTCAGACAAGCTAAATATATATATATACAACCACTAAGCAGTAACTTGTACTCTGCCTGTTGTAAATAATGGATGAATTTGCAATTGTTTTATTGCTTGGATTTTAATGAAACATTACATATGTGTTTCTATTTTCTGGGTATAAAATCTGACATTGGGTAACAAGAATTACACTTTGTATTATGTGCCATATCCTCCTCTGCCATTACTTTGGCATTCGGTTGCTAATTAAGTAAACATATGATGAATACAACTATTATCCATGAAAATAACAAATTAAAAAAATTAAAAAATTTATTAATTGCACATAGAATGAGGAAAGTATGTGCACCTTTTCATGAAAATATAATGAAAATATTTCTGGTCTTTCATCATCCAAACGTTTAAACGTTCTCTTTATCTTTATCTTACTCAATTATGTATGTACCTTTACAATTTATTCTGATATATTTTATAGACACTGAATGTATTTCACTTAGGTCAAATGGTCAAATCAATGTAAATTCAGGGCATATTTATTTCACTGTCTTTACACACGATAACTCCCTGCTGTAATGTAGTGTAATATAGCTATTTTTAAAATAAATAGTCAGTGGTACATGTACTGCACATAAAACACATATAATATTATAATATAGAATAATATATTATTTTAAAAAATGAAGATAATTCTTTCCAGAGTCTACAAAGGATGCAAAAAAACCCAACAACCCTGGCTATCCAACCATTTTTCTAGGAGTGTTTTTATATATGTGCATAATGTTATATGTTCTAAACAGAAGCAACGCAAAAGTTTTGAGCAGACTATCAAGTCTAAACTTGCTAAATGTGACTAAATGTATCATGTTGCTGCATGCATGTATATCTTAGTATAGAAACAATTCGGAGCACTACAGCAACTACACATATGCCGTACAGATAAAAGTGTATCAACACGAAAGGTGTAAACAGACAGATTGGTTTGTTATGCGTTGCAACAAAATAAGAACAGGTGCCTTTAAAATGGATACTGTGACACACCTTACTCAACACCATACTATATGACTAAGATATTAGAAATATTGTCAACACTGGCATGATGGAATTTTACTGAGCTAACATATCTATCTATCTATCTATCTATCTATCTATCTATCTATCTATCTATCTATCTATCTATCTATCTATATATATATATATGTTTAAATCGGTACACACATAAGTATCACTTAGATATATTTAATGAGCTTGGAGTAACACACCATGTTACAGATAGCTTACATTTTATTCATTTGGAACAAAAAATGTACATATAAATTACATTTCGATTAACAAAATAAATGACATTACCATGTTGGAATTTGGTAGACGAGTGACTTAAATTTCTTGATACTTCTTTTTTGTTACGATTACTTTTATACAACTGAGCAATTGGGGGTTGAGGGTCTTGCTTAGGGGCACAGAAGTGGTAGCTTAGTGCTGAGAATCGAACACCGATCTCACAACTTGCAATGTAGGACAGTGATTAAGATGTTAGATTGCTGACTGGATGATCAGGGTTTGATTTCCAGCACCAAAACGTTATACTACTGTTGGGATCCTGAGCAAGACCCTTGACTCAATGCAAGTTGCTCAGGATTAAGTTGTCTTCCAAATGCAATAAAAGTAAATGTAGTAGTCCACAATATTAAACCATTGAACTACGACTTCCACCGAATACAGACTAAAGATGTCAGGGTTGATGATCTAATACACGAGTCAAGGAAACTGTTATGTTACGTAGTTTCATAGGCGACAGTGTAATAACGTTAGTCTGTAGTTTGGATCAGTGGAATGCGCAACCTGACCTGCGCAGACTTGTCTGCACTACCAAAGACATTCATACAACCCAACTAAAATGTACTTTTGTTTCCAACCCCAAAAATAAAAACGAAGTCATTATATCCAAAGATCAAATGATTGCACTCATAACCATGCATTCCAAGACACCTGGCAGGGCAAAACATTCGATCATTTAGAACAGCTGGGTAATATTAACATGAGCATGCGCAACGTGGGAATATTTAATGATTCACCTACCGTGTATAATGTTCATGTCATTAGAAGTCTTCCTCACTACTGCGACTGCGGGCACTGCTTTCGGATTCAGGTAGATAGAGGTAAACGTGTGTCCCAGGCCACACCTCAGACTCAGCGTAACCTTCGTACTTCCTGTTCCCATCTGCTTTACTCTATTTGCCACAAATTTGGCGAGGAGGAGGAGGAGGATTTTCTGACCGTGCGTGTAAACTCCGCAAACTTTATGCGTAAAATACGCACCAGTAAACAGTTACATTTATAGCATTTGGCAGACGCTCTTATTCAGACCGACTCACATTTGATTTCGTTTGTACAACTGAGCAATTGAGGGATACGGATCTTGCTCAAGGGCCCACAGTTGCTTTGTCGTGGTGGGAAACTCCGGTCTTTCTGGTATCAGTTCAACACCTTATCCACTAAGCCACCACTATGTTTTATATACAAATAACTGCGTCTCTCTCTCTCTCTCTCTCTCTCTCTCTCTCTCTCTCTCTCTCTCTCTCTCTCTCTCTCTCTCTCAAAAATAATTAATTTCTGGAAATATCTCAAACTGTTCATGAGACGAGCAAAAAAAAAAAAAAAAAAGAAAGAAAGAAAATTAAAAGCTTTAAACTATAAATTGCATTACTAGCAGCAAAAGCGTTTGAATGTTACTTCTTTCGCCGGCTCCCGTTAGGGGTCGCCAAAGCGCATCGCTCTTCTCCACACTACCCTGTCCTCTACATCTGCCTCTTTCACCCCAACTACCTGCATGTCTTACCTCACCACATCCATAAACCTCCTCTTTGGTCTTCCTCTGCATCTTCCTCCTGCCCGGCACCTCCATCCTCAGCATTCTTCTACCATTATACCGTTTCTCTAATAAACTCATTTCTAATCCTGTCCATCCTCGTCACTCTCAATGAAAATCTCAACATCTTCAACTCTGTCACCTCCAAATCCTCCTGTCTTTTTGACAATTGAGTGTTAATAGTTGATAATGGTGATAATGGTTATAAATGATTTTATTAAATTATATAATATATTAATATTTTGATATATAATATTTAAGTAACAACTGCATTTTAACTATTTATTAAAATGTAAGCAACACTGACATCTTGTGGTAGTTATTGGCTAACTTTAAAGTAAAGCGTGGTGAAAGATACGAACAAACGATTAAGTGAAAGTACTGCTACTTTTAAGTACTTTTAAGAAAAAAAATAGATCATTTGTTACTCTATTACTTTGTTACCCTGTTTGATCACGTTAATCTATTGCTGCAGAGTGTAAATAGGGATTTTAGAGTATTCTAAAAGTGTAAGTTTTAAAAAAATTGTAAAATTTGCAAAATGTTTTTGTTTTGTGCTCTTATACAAAAATTTATTAATTAATTTACACCTTAATGTGAAGCACATAAAATAAACATTTTGTTGTGGTTTTACATTTGCTTCTTTATACCCATATTTTCCCCATTATTACACTCTTACTAAAACCTCTAGTTTACAGTGTAAATTGCAGGTTTAATCTGTCTTATTTGAAACCAACTTGCACTAACATATCTTGAATTAAGTCAGTGCCATTGTCTTGTCTTAAAATGCAAACCAGAATTATGTTGATTTCATGTTGGAAAATAACTAACTTTATGACAATACAGTATTGTATGACAGGAATGGGCTATCATATGGAAGTTTTAAAATTTTCACAGAATATTATAACACTGCATCAAACACTATCAGGAAAAAAGTATGGCAGTATGCCATGTACCAACAAGATTACACATCTTTTAACCCTCTATACAATAGTACTATTGCATAGAGATTCACATCCTCTATACAATAGTATTAGTATAACTAGTATCCTGGTAAGTCATTATCCTTTGATTCACTTCCTTTGCATACACTTGCTTTACTCATCCTCAGTTCATCATCTTCATGATGTGGGCACAACATTCTTTTGAATATACACACAGATCAGATTTATTCAAACAATGAACTCACATTGTTCCACTTATGAGGCTACAATATAGGGATCATGTATGGCCAATGATTTATGGATCAATTATAGTTACAACTTTGTTTCTGTGACACTGAGAAAAGACCAGATAAACAGGATTTAACAATATTCAAATTGGAGAATCCAAGATTATACTATTTGGGATAATCTTTCACACTGCATCAGACCATTCCATACAGCATTTACATTTTGGCAGACATCCTTATTCAGAGCAATTTATATTTATCGCATTCATTAAGGGCCTTGCTCAAGGGGCCTGGAATGGTAATTTGGTTGTACAAATTTTGAATTTGAACCCACACTCTTCCACAACAGTTTTACTACTAAGCTACCACCTCTCCAACATCAATTAAAGCTGCTGTATTTTGCATGGTCAAAAATATTTAATAGTCCAACTCTCCAGATATTCTATCATAAATCCCGCAAGGTGCTCAGTGAAACCTGCAGCCATGTACCGTATACATTTGTAGAACCTGTACCCGAGAATACTGATGTATTTTTGCACCGCTCTATGAGTAATAAATACAACCCCATCTGTCTTTACTTTTCACATCATGTCTTTTTATGTGTAAGAAAAGCATAATCATTATTCATTCATTCATTCATCTTCTTACCCGCTTATTCCCGAATCCAGGGTCACGGGGGTCTGCTGCGCCTATCCCAGCACACAGGGCGAAAGGCAAAGGGTACACCCTGGACAGGTCGCCAGTCCACATAATCATTATAAAAATATAATCTTAAAGTCTATATATAAAATATAATCTAATATCTTTTGCCCTATTGAATTTATTATTAGCCAGTCAGTTAAACTTGGCAATGTTTAAGCCCTTTTCTATTTTTCATTTGCTTGGCCATGCTGGTGCTGCTATTTACTTGGATATGCTTCACCACAGAGATATCAGTCAGTCTATCCATATTAATCTTAATCTCCATATTTAAGATTTACATAAACAGATGACATACACACAGATCACTAAGGTTACTCTACAAATCTTTCAGTGACACTTTTCACATAAACAGGGAAAAGAAAAGGAATGATCAGCAGACTTTCAACCCTATACCCACAGCAAAGTGTGGCACTCACAGCTTATTAAAAGGCGCAGACTGACATTTTTGGATATGCTGAAAAAAGAAATCACTATTAAGCTCTTTAAAAAGCTGACAAATCTCTCTCAATCCAGGTGGCCTGTTGACCTTATAACTAAAAATAACATAAAATATTTTAGGGGCATGTAAAAACATGTACATTAGGTTGATTGGTGATTCTGAACGGCCTATAGTAGTAAGTGTAAGTGTGTGTGTGTAGGAGTAAGTGTAAGCGTGATGGATTGGAGACCAGAGTGTATTCACCCTGCCGTTCGCCATTTAGAGGGCTGGGATAGGCTCCCATGTGACAATGTGACCATTCATTCATTCATTCATTCATTCATTTATTCTTTCATCTTCTTTACAGCTTATTCCCTAATTCGGGGTGACAGGGGTTTGCTGGAGCCAATCTCAACGCACATAGGGCGAGAGGCAGGGGTACACTCTGGACGGTCGCAGGGCACACATAGACGAACAACCACTCACACCTATGAGCAATGATAAAATGGGGTACACTAGGAATGATCACCAATCAACCTAGTGTACATGTTTTTAGGCTGTGGGAGGAAACTGGAGTACCTGGAGTAAACTCATGCAAGTATGTGCACAGAAAGATTCCTGGCCTGGGAATCGAACCCAGGACCTTCTTGTTGTGAGGCAACTGTGCTAACCAGTACGCCACCATACTCCCCCATATGACTTAGAAAGTAAATTGCCCACAGGAATGAGTGCGATCGCATTTGATTGTTTGTCTATGTGCGATGGATTGGCAACCTGTCTATGATGTACCTCTGCCTATTGCCCTATGTGCGCTGGGATAGGCTCCAGCTGACTTCTGAACTAGGAAATAAATGGGATAGAAGATGGATAAAGATGAATGTATAAAAGCCATTTTTTATTTAAATAGTCTGCCATATTTTCAGGCTAAATCGCACTAATATAAGCAGAAATGTGAAAAATCAAAATAGTCAAAAACCTATTAAAAGTTTTAAAAAGTGTAGATTTGTATCATAAAAACAAACACAAAAAACTCTCCCAAACTAAGCTTTGGCAATGAAAATAACAAGAAACGTAGCTTAAGCGATACTGACATTAAAAGAGAAAAACCAAGACAATCTGAATCACTAGGATATAAATACACATGAAACAGACTACAAAACAAAGAGAAAACACATGGCGTATGTGACAATAGAACATGAAGTCCCAGCTCTGGGCGACCCTGACAATTAAGTGAAGTAAAACTAAAGTTAATTAGAGAAGTAAGATTGAGACAGCAGCTACATAAGTATACTTACAGTTACAGTTACATTAGGCAGACGCTCTCATCAAGAGCGACTTACATTTTGTCTAAGGGACCCACAGTGGTTGCTTGGTAGAGGTGGGAATGAAACCCCGGTTTTTCTGGTACTAGTCCAACATCTTAACCACTAGTCTATCACTTCCCACAAAACTAAGGTTAAAGATAGGCATTTTTCAGACGTTCTTATCCAGAGCGACTTACATTTTGGTCTTTTTTTACAACTGAGCAATTGTGGGTTAAGAGTCTTGCTCAAGGGCCCACAGTGAAGTGGAGGTGGGAATCGAACCCCGGTCTTTCTGGTTCGATTAGTCCAACACCTTAACCACCTGGTAACCACTTCCTATGTGTTGACCTGAGAGGGACTGGAAACCCGTTTAGGGTGTACCACCCGCCTTTTGCCCTATGTGAGCTGGGATAGGCACCAGCAGACCCCCGTGACCCCAATATAGGGAATAAGCAGGTAAGAAGATTAATGAATGAATATACAGTATACTATAAATCCGCATTGTTAATACTGACATGGGACACAGGTACATTCCATTAAAAAAACATACATAATAAGAGACAGAAATAGCATAGTTCCATTGTAGTTAAATTGTCCTCATTTAACAAAATTCAAATTTTAATAAAATTTTTAAATAAAGCTGAAATGTAAAATGTACTGCATGGACATAAAATGGATGTCACTTCCTCATATGACATTGTCTTTCCTGCCGCCTCATGGGATAGTAAAGTATAAAGTATCCATACTTTTAATAAGTAACCGTATTACACTATAATCTAGGCAGGTCTAATAGACTATCTGGGATTTTTTCCCCTACTGTAATTCCCACACTATCAGTATACAATATTGTAATACATTGAAGTATGAGATTTAGGACGAAATGGTCGCCTCACAACAAGAAGGTCTCAGGTTCGATTCCCTGCCCAGGGATCTTTCTATGCAGAGTTTGCATGTTCTCCCCACGCTTGTGTGGGTTTCCTCAGGGAAACTCCGGTTTCTTCCCACAATCGATTAGGTTGATTGGTGATTCAAATTGGCCATAGGAGTGAATGTGTGTGTGAATAATTGTTTGTCTGTGTTGCCCTGTGATGGACTGGCGACCCATCCAGGGTGTACCCCTGCCTCTTGCCCTATGTGAGCTGGGATAGGCACCAGCAGACCTCCGTGTCCCCGAATTAGGGAATAAGCGGGTAAAGTATGAATGAACTTGTGCAATGTCATCACATTTTTACAATTCTGCATATGGTGTGTTGTCCATTGTATGGATATTTCAAAAACCAACCAAGTAGAGCTTGGAAACTATTATTATATAATTATTTTATGTATGTTTTAAGTATTATTCTTTATTTGTAGTCAACTTAAAAGTTTACACTTATTAAAAAAATATTATTGCATTTCCTGATTAGTCAATAAATATGTTATGGTAAAGTTTAATGCAGCAAATTAAAGAAAAAGCAAACTTTTTCTCACTGTTCTAAAATTTCGTCACGTTGTTCAGTTTTCAAACTGGTCAGAGGTGATGACGCAAGGCTAGTGATGGTTCTTGCATCATTCAACTATTAAAATGGCACATATAGGCGCACACATATAAACATATGTGGTTATTCTCTACACCTCCCTGTTTTTTCCTAGTGCAAGGTCATTTTAATTGCCTCTAGCCACCACTTCCTTCTAGCATGCCATCCTCACATTACAGAGGAGGACATCACACCTATAGTACCAGAGTCTCCAATTACAGCCTCCTCTGCCTTTCAGAGAGCAGCGTGCTTATTACCGCTTCTGCTGTCCTCTAATGCACACAGGGACATTGTAGCTGCTTTCCACACATCATCATTTAATTAGACTACATTACCACTGTAACAATCTGACAGACACAACCTCTAGTCCTGTTAGACAGTAGAACTAATGATACTATCCCAGAGATGCACTCAGCCTTTGGTTGATAAGGATTATTACAATCTACAATCACACAACAACACAGAAGTGGATTCAAGATTAACAGTGCAATTTGTAAAAAACATAGACTATAAAATCCCCTCTAATTCAACAGTTCATAATGGGGACCTTTACCTGTATAGATTTCGGTTGGTATATTTGGAAATATATTTACTTCAGGGAAATTGATAATATTGACATTATAATTGACCTAATTGACATTACTTGTTAGCTGACATCTTTTGCCCTGGGATGTTGCAAAATAAGGGTGTGGGTTTTCATCTTCTTACCCGCTTATTCCCTAGTTCGGGGCCACGAGGTTTGCTGGTGGGCAAGAGGCAGGGGTACACCCTGGACAGGTTGCCAGTCCAACACATAGTCAAACAACCATTCAAACTCACATTCACTCCTGTGCACAATTTAGAATCACCATTCAACCTAATCTGCATGTTTTTGGACTGTGGGAGGAAGCCGGAGTACGCAGAGGAAACCCACGCAAATACTGGGAGAACATGCCAACTCTCCACAGAAAGATCCCCAGCTCAGGAATCGAACCCGGGACCTTCTTGTTGTGAGGCGACTGTGCTAACCACTGGTGTGGGTATAATGAGGACAGTTAAATGTTAGGACAATTCAAAAGGCTTATGTACTATAAGGGCTAACCTCTGTTCTTTCATAGTGTCCAAAATTGCTACCAGTGCAGTGAATATATTATATGAATTTCTTCTTATCCTTTTGGCTGCTCCCGTTAGGGGTCGCCACAGCGGATCGCTCTTCTCCACACTACCCTGTCCTCTACATCTGCCTCTTTCACCCCAACTACCTGCATGTCTTCCCTCACTACATCCATAAACCTCCTCTTTGGTCTTCCTCTTTTCCTCCAGCCTGCCAACTCCATCCTCAGCATTCTCCTACCAATATATTTTATAAACTTATTTATTACATTTTATCTGATGTTAGATTTTTCTAACTTGTATACAGACATTATTGTCAGGTGTTATAATATATTTTGTATAGTGTAGATGCAGTGACCTTTTTTGGAATGTGACTGGAATATTTTTGTTTTTTATTTATTTTTATTTTGTGTTCTTTTTACTATTAAATGTTTACTATAAGTGTAAATGTTAAAAATGATTGTTTGAATTGCATACAAATGAAAAGGGTTTTTTTTAGTTTTTAGTTTAGAAATGCATATATACATTACTATATAACTTAACTCACAGTATGAAGGGAATTTCCAGACTGCCTTGTGTAGTTTTCTTTATAAAAAAAATATACCCTTATAATTTCCATTTTCAAATTTTACTATATTTGCATTGTATTGCTTAGGACATACATGTTTTGAAACTCATTACTGTACTACATACATTTTATTTCCGGATCTGCAGTGGCAAACCTGCACCACATGGGGGAAGTAACTTCTAATGGAGTCACAATGTAAAACAGACAGGCAACCCAGATATGACAAGAAAAAAACCCCAACAAGATTATTCTAGCAAAGCAAGGTGGGCTAAAGCACCAACAAGAAAAAGAGGAAAATGTTTAATTATAAATGATATCATTTGCCTAAAAGTGTAACACGTGGGGCAGTTAAAACGACCATAGCTGTTTTTCCATTGTCTCCCTGTGCTTTAGCATTCCAGTTTCTTCTACCAATAAAAATCCACTGATCTACAGTGTTTTGTTGGCTGATCAACACCTTTAAATTATCTTTAAATTAAATTATGTACTTTCTTAATCAATGTGTGAATATGTGTGCAGTTGTGCCCTGCGGTGGTCCAGATTCAGCATATCCTTCACATCTTGCTCCATGTCTCCTGACAGAGACATCAGTTTTTCTCTAATCTAATTGCCCTATTTGTTTCTCTAAACAAATAGGGCAATACATGCCATACATCTTGAAACCTGCTGTCATAGTATAAATCCTAATTTATATTCCATATGTATCAAAATATACAGACGCCATGAATGTCCATGAATGTTTAGGTATAGTGAATAAATCCTATTTATAAATAAATCCTGATTTTATCAGTAAAGACCAAAAACTTCAACCGCTACTGTATTTTGATTGGGTTCTTGAGACATACCTAATAAACACAAAATTTCCTCTGGAATCTAGTGGTTCAATTTTTCACTATAAATCATTCACATCATTCAGCATGACATTACGATCCTGTAACGTTCACTACTTTACATTTCAGTCAACTTACTGTATTACAGCCTCCACTCATAAAAATGATAAACTCTATACTACACTTTTTCTATAATGATAACTGACAAAACCTTGAGAGACATGAAAACTAATTAATGCTTCGTAAACCTATTTAAAGAAAAAAATTTAACCAGTCTGATATATCTCAGTCTATTTCGATTAAAATTAATCAAGCCAAGAAATATAATATTTTTACCCTAAATAATAAAGCAGTCTATTTTTCTTGATTAAGATTAATAATGATTTCTTATGATGTATTAACATCATGCATTAAGCATGGGGACTTTCCATTAACTACCAATGCAAATATAAATTATAATGAGAACAATTATACTTAAATGCACAGATAAACAAACATTTTAATCCCCCTGCCATTTGTAATGAAAATGATTTATTTGTATGTTGCATCAGCCTACCAACTACATCTATAGTATTATCGCTTTACCCTATTCCCTTTTTTTAATTGATTTTGATTTTAATATACTTTATTGAAGAATTGGGAAATTCTTTTTTTGCATATACCATCTCAGAGTGCAGGGTCAGCTATTTTACAGCGCCCCTGGAGCAGGAAGAGTTAAGGGTCTTGCACAAGGACCCAACAGTGGCGGACTTTAGCCAAGGTCTTTCTTGGCGGTGGTGGGGCTTGAACTCAGGTCTTCTTGCCTTTTTTGCCTTTAACCATTGAGCCACCACTGTCCCTTTTAAGGTCTATATTGCTAATTGTCTCTCCTCCAGGGATTCGTCTCAATACCAAGATTTCCCTTTATTTTCTCTGACCACTTTCTCTATAACACAGCGCTATGGATCTTTCATTCACTAACCTCCCTTCTCTCCGGCTTTTATCTACACTCCTATTCAGCCCATGTTCAGCAGGGGCTCTCCCACTGCTCACAGCATTGCTTCCTGACCTTTCCTTGGACCGTCTGTTTGCCTTCTCCTGGGAGTATAGGAATGTGCTAAAGCTCAATGATTGCTCTTTTTCAAACAAGCCACTCTCTATTTTACTAATTAAAGCCTATACAATTTTTTACTGATATGACCTCTTAAAAATGCCTTGATCTATCACAATCCATTTCATCAAATATCAAAAAGGTTTATTGCCATTTTAGTGATATATAGCATGTGCAATACACTCTGAAATGAAACAACAATTAATTTGAACTTTGGTGCATTAGAAAGCAACACAGAAGTACACACCAATTACAATTATCTACATAAAACATTAGAAAAATAGACAAAAACTACAACAAGAAGAACATTACAGAGCTAAGTACACAAGAGTAAATTGTCCAAGCAACATAAACTGCAAATGGTGCAAGACAAACTGTGTTAATAAACATTACAAACATCACTCCAGACAGTGCAAATAGACCAAACAAAAACACTACAATTGTATAAATTAGCGCAGACTTGAGTACGAGTTATGTTGTGCAAGTAGAGTAAAGATAGCAAATAATTGATGACCACCTCCATAACTGAGGAAATGTGGCGCCTTTTGGTCAGGTCTTCCTGATATCCAGAAAGTTATACACACATGTTCTCTAATGTTATAAGATATAGATGAATGAGGCTTAAATAAACAAATAGATAAAATGATGTTATTGCAATAGTAGTTAATGGAAATCAGATTAATAAATATCTGTCCTCATGTGCATAAAATGAGCCATGCTCATCATGTTTAGAAATGGGTTGCTAATTTTAGCTTATGAATCTGTAAGACCACCGTATTCTCAATAAGCACGGAGAAGGTTGCTATCCCTTTATTCTAATTGGGTTGTTTAAACTCCTGCCAGAATGCAGCGACTATACTGCTGGTAATATAGTTTAGACTGAAGGTCCTAAGTTTAGACTGCAGCCAATGTGTTCTGCATTGTCGCCGTCCCCTCCCCCCAAATACACATTTGCTATCTTTAGCACAAGAAAATAAGAAGTGGCATGGGCCGCAGGTAAAACAAGATCTCCATGTTCCCTGCAAAAAACCCTGACAGTCACGCAGTAATACATTGTTATTTTAGCACCGTATAGCCTGTTGACATCTAGAAAAGTTCATGACTGATGAATTTCACTTTTGTAGTTTGTCCTTTCAATCTTCTCTGCATAGAAAGTACTTTACAAAGTACTTTAATGGTTTCTCTTTAAAATAATTTAATGGAAAGATTTAAAGTATCTTAGCACGTCTGGCAGACAAGTAGTCATACATCACCTAAACTAAATCCAAGGAAATAAATTCTCTATTGTTGTAAAAGGCAGCCAGGTGGTGGATTGCACTTCTTTTGGCTGCTGAGGTCACTACTGCCACATTGGCATACATTGTTCTTTTACTGAAACTAAAAGACCAAAACACTTGTCTATTCCATCCACCCATCTATCAATTGTCTATGCCTTTTACATTGAACTACACACCTACAGTACAGCTCATTAACTACATAACAGTACAATTATTATTTTTAGGCTGAAAGCTATTGTATACCATGCATTCAAATCTAACTTTTTGCAAGTGTTAGCCTTTAGCCTCCCCAGATGATAGCTGTCATACAATTACGAGAATAATTGATACTAATTAATGCCTATTCTGCTTTCTCACTTAAAAACCTAACAAAAAAAACACAACAACAGACCAATCTTTAAAGAGATATGTGTTATTATTTATTACGAGAATTAACAAGATTTTTTTGCACAATGCTAAGGTTCTTTTAAACAATTTCACATCTTGTTGCCTCTAGTCTCAAAAGCCTTGCCAGTTAATGATGTAAGAATGGGCAGTTAAGGCAAGATACGTACATACTTGCTTGGGTTTAAGGCAAGCCTGTGAGTACATGGTATACATTGTATGTGATTCAAATTACTTGGCCTGCAACAATATCTAAGGGATAATGTATCTGTTTTCCCAACATATAAACAAAAACTTACTGACAGTTGATATTTAGGGTCAATTTAGGATAATGTCTAAGGTCAGTATATTCAGATTCTAACACACTATATAACAGTGACAGAAGTCACTATGGTTAAGGGAATCTGACAAATTCTAGAAATGTGAATGTAAATTATATTTCTCTCAAACCCCAACAATTACCTCCATCATGTGCCAAACATCTATATACCTTCTTGTGTTTCAAAGTCTTTTTGTTTCTCATCCCTGTTACAGCTATATGCAATTCATTCATTCATTCATCCTCTTACCCGCTTATTCCCTGATTTGGGGTCACGGGGGTCTGCTAGTGCCTATCCAAGCTCACATAGGGCGAGAGGAGGGGGTACACCCTGGACAGGTCGCCAGTCCATTGCAGGGCAATACATAGACAAACAACCGCATACACACACATTCACTTCTATGGACAATTTAAAATCACCAATCGACCTAATTGAAACTGGAGTACCCAGAGGAAACCCACGCAAGCGCTGGTAGAACATGCACACTCGAACCCAGGATCTCTTGTTGTGAGGCGACTGTGCTAACCACTACGCCACCGTGCCGCCCCTATATGCAGTTGATGTGCATATTATGCATGACTGACATTATATGGTGCTTGGAGCATTGGCGTTTGAGACATGCATTGGTGAAGCTGTACAGAGCCAAAGCATTTGTTTAGTGTCCAGTTTGGGTCCAGTTAAGTCTTGCTTTGTCAATTCTTTTTCTTGATCCACAAAGGATGCTTTGAAAATATGTTTTTAGTAGATCGACAACAACATCTGATGTAAAAATAGCCAAAAATGTAGAGATTTCTAACCATGTTGCTTTACCCAGAGGCTACGTCAACATTTGATTAGCTGATTTTGTTGTGGGCATTACACAAATAAACATGGCAATAAATATGATACATAATGAATTAAACATAACCTGTATGTTAGTTTGTAATAAATGATGGGCTAAATTTATGCATATTGTGATGTCGGGGGGTTAGCTGGATCCATGAATGCAGACACAGTTTAATATTATTCCACAGAGTTTAATAGAATAGCGGAACAGGCGCTGAGCAAAGACATTAACGTAGACAGAAGTAGGGACAGATATCAAAGTCAGAGAGATAGACACAAACAAATCCAAATCAAAGATCAAGGGGTAATCGTATAATAGTCCAAAGTTCAAAAGCCAGTAATCCAAATAACAATAGTAATCAAGCATGCATGTTTGTCGGGAAAACAATACTTCACGTGAGTTACCTTGTGGTGTGGCCTTATATAGGGTGGCCATGCCCAATTACCCAGCGTAGGAAGTATACGCTAAATGGCTCCCTCCAGCGGCCATCAACCTGAGTTGACCTCCTTACAGTACCCCCTCCTCTAGTGATGCCTCCAGGCTTCCTTTAGGGGCCGTCCTCTGGGGCGGGATGCTGGATGGTCAGAGTGACTGGTGTGAAAGTTCTCGATAAATGAGGGGTCCAATAGGTCTCTGCTTTTCACCCAGCATTGTTCCTCCGGTCCATACCCCTCCCAGTATTCCATTCTGCCCCTGCGTCGACAGGAGTTCAAGATCTCCCGGACCTCGTAAGCCAGGCCATCCTCCAGCTCATTAAGGCCAGGGCTTCCCTGTACGGGTTCAGCGGTTAATGCAGGGGCGCAATGAGGCTTTAGTAGCGAGACATGGAATGTCAGAGAAATCCTGTAATGAGAGGGAAGCTGTAGATGATAAGACACTTGGTTAATTCTTCGCAAAACTTTTAATGGGCCTATGTACTTGGGGCTCAGTTTTCTGCCAGGGAGTTTTAGTCTCAGGTCTCGGGTGGACAGCCATACCAGCTGCCTAGGTTTGTAGTTATGATGGGGGTGCCTGCGCCTGTTCGCATGCATCTGTTGCCTTTGAACCGCCCTATTGATAAGTACAAGAGCGCCTTCCCAGACCCTCGCACTCTGTTGGTACCAGTCCTCAATGACGGGTACGGTGGCTTGTTCCTCGGACCAGGGGAATAACGCTGGCTGGTATCCTAAAACACATTGAAAAGTGTCAATCCGGTAGACGAGTGGGTTAGAGAGTTTTGGGTGTTCTGTTGTTGAGCACAATACATACGTAGGTACCGGCCGAACTCCTGATTCAATCGTTCCACCTGCCCATTTGATTGTGGGTGGTAGCCCGAAGACAGAGTCACGTTAATATCCAGCCTCCTGCAGAACTCCTCCCACACTCGGGACGTGAACTATGTCCTCCGGGAGGCCAAATGTTCTGAAAAGATACGAGAATAAGACCTTCATGGTTTCAAGGGCAGAGGGGAGGCCCCGCAGGAGCACTAAATGACACGCCTTGGAGAATCTGTCGACTATGGTGAGAATGATGGTATAGCGTACTGAGGGAGGTAAATAAGTCTATGGCTATGTGAGACCACGGCCTTTGAGGCACAGGTAGTGGGTGTAACAAACCTTCAGATAGGTGCCTAGGGGTCTTGGATGGGGTGCAGGCTGTACATGTCTTCACAAAGTTCTCCACTTCCACTTGCATCGCGGGCCACCAGTATTTCTGCGCTATGAGTTGCTTCGTTCTTCTTATGGCTGGGTGTCCTGAACCTAAAGAAGAATGAGCCCAGGTTAACAAATGTTGCCAGGACTCTGGGGCCACATACTTCTTACCTTCATACATGGGGCGCCCTCGCTGGATCTCTTGATTTCTTCTGTCAGGTCCCATAATACTGCTGACACCACCATTTCAGGCCTTAGCACGCTCTTTCCTTGCTTCTCTTGGTCAGGGGGGTCGAAACTGCATGATAGGGCATCTGATTTACTGTTGATGCCGGGTCGATAGGTGACCACAAAGTCAAACCTGGAGAAGAACAACTCCTCAATGTCAACCTCCACTATAAATGGTTGTGTCGGGCTAGCATGGGGGCAGTGTTGAACTTGCTGTGCTGCGTCAGACTAGATCAGCTTAGAACGTTTCCCTTTTAACAAGGAGGTCAACGAAGAGGCAGTTTGGCTAAAATTCTGTATAAATCGCCGGTAAAAATTCACAAAACCTAAGAACCGTGTAACTCCTTGTTTGACTTGGGCTGGGGCCAATCATGTACCACTGCGACCCGTTTTGTCTCCATAGCAATCCATTTTGGCTAATGTGATATCCCAAAAATTTAATGTCCATTCTATGGAATTCACACTTTTCCGCTTTAACGAAGAGTTTGTTTTCCCACAGCAGTCTTAATACCTCCCGAACCTGAGTTTGGTGTTGTGCTATATTGGTGGAGTAAATCAGATTGTCATCGATATAGGCGATCACGCAGGTGTCAAGCATGTCTCTAAAATGTTCATTTATAAATAACTTGAAAACTGCGAGCGCGTTACACAAACCATATGGCATGACCCGGTACTCATAATGTCCTGTGGGGGTGATAAAAGCGGTCTTCCATTCATCTCCCCTGCGAATGCGGATCAAATTGTAAGTCTATTTTAGTGAAGATGCATGCGTCTTGCAGTTGTTCTAGCGCTGCAGGTACTAAAGGTAGCGGGATCGATACTTTACAGTGATCGCGTTCAGTCCTTTGTAATCGATACAGGGTCTGAACCACCGTCCTTCTTTTCTACAAAGAAAAACCCCGCCGCAGAAGGGGAGGTTGAGGTCCGCATGTATCCGTGTTTAAATGCTTCCTTAATGTATTTGTCTAAAGCTTCGGATTCAGGACTAGATAACAGGTAGATCCGGCTTTTAGGTGGAGTTGTGTTGGACATTAGATCGATACTGCAATTGCCCTCTCTGTGTGGTGGTAATGCCATAGCTCTCTCTTTACTGAACACTTCCGCTATAGCAGTGGGGCACATCTTTCGTGTCAGCAGGCTCTAGACTGAGACCTCTCGTGTGATAAACAGTTTTTGTGACAAACTGGGACCAGTCTGAAATTTCTCCTCTCTTCCATGAAATCTCAGGATCGTGTATGCATAACCATGGAAACCCAAGAACGAGTTTTAGGCGCTGCAGAAACATAAAAGGAAATCTTTTCTGTGTGTGTGTGACTGATTTCTAAAGATAGAAGTGTCATTTTTTTATTAATGGCGGGTCCAATGGGTTGCCCATCAATGGCGGTGACATGAATCGCGGTGTTACACGGGAGTTTACGTACCATCTCTTTGCCTATGATGTTTAATGCCGATCCCGAGTCCACTAAAGCAGAGAAACGGCGAGATACTCCCTCAAACCGTAGCCTTGCTGATACGGACAGACTTGCTGAATTGAATAAATGTTAGTACTCATTCGATCATGAGATTTGCGGGGCTTGAGAAATCATTTTGAGAGATCGTGCCCAGATTCTTTGCAGTAGAAACAGAGGTGAAGCCGACATCTCTGTTGCTTTTCCAGATCAGAAAGTTTATATGTCCCCATCTGCATAGGTTCCGTTTCTGAGGGATGCTATGGGGGACTGTTTTCTCTCATGTTCGTACTGGTTCGGGGATTCCTGGGTAATGCGGGGTGACTGCGCTTAAGGTTGTCAGTTCGAATAGCCCGTTGGATGAACTCATTGTAAGAGTCTGAGTCGCCGCGGCACACCAATTCCGCTTGAAGGTCCGTATTTAATCCTTCTTTAAATAACACTTTGAGCGCAACCTCGTTAATCCCACTCTGCGCACCTAGGGTTCTGAAAGAGATAGCGTAATCGGCTGCTGATTGTGTACCCTGTATCAGGCAAAACAATCTGGAGGGTACATCCAGTCCCCCTGGTGGGTGTTGGAACACTTCTTTGAGCTGGGAGAAAAAATATTTGCTCGAGGATCGAAGAACCTGGTCGAACTCCCAGACAGCCGCTGCCCAGTCCAAAGCACGGCCCGTTAGGAGGGACAGTAAGCATGCACACTTCCTTTTCTCAGTGGGGAACCCCTGGGGTTGGTTCTCTAAAAGTATGCGGCAGTTCTGTACAAACCATCTACATTTCTTTTGGTCCCCCTCAAACTTGTCTGGCAGGGCCGTGGGTGTGATGCCATTTGGGGCAGTTAAAGGCACAGCAGTAGCGTGGGTCATTGCGTTGAATTGTTCTTGAAGGTTGCGCAGAGATTGAGGTTTAGGGCCGCAATTAAATCCTCCAGAGAACTGATGACTGCTGGACCCGTGAGGTGTGAAATATTCTGTGATATCAAACTCAACAAACTAAGCAAGGAAATAGGACAAGAGAATAAATAAATAAATGAAAACACTATACAAACACTAAGCAACTAACCAATAACAAAATAAAAAAGAAACTAACACAATTAAGTGAACAACATTGTTGGAAGACAATAGAAAATAAACTAATTAAGACCAAGGAAATGCATTAAACACACAATACAATTTGTTTTAACTGATACAAAGGTTGTAGCTATCAGTCAGCATGAGTGTTCATAAGACAGCAATAGAACTCAGCAATGTATATTGTACCATGAGTCGCTCCTTTTATATGAAACCCAGATCAACGTTTTTCCACAAAAACCTTATCCTGCTCATGCTGATTCACTGCTGATTGCTGCCTTACACTGAACCGGCTCCACTCATGATCGAAGTTGATTATAGCATGCAGACAGCAAGTTCCAGTTGATGTACTGTATAACTACTTCATTTGACATTGACGCCTCGGTTTGACCCCTGCATGTTTCCTGAACAACAGTAGAACTAGCCTATAGAATTTGTCTATAATAGAGCTGAACTATGTAGACCTCAGTGAGTGAAACTGTAAAGATGAAGATATGATTACTGCAGCAGGTATACAAGCGCAATGATTTATAAACATATTTATAAACGATGGTCCCCAGTCCACCGAAGGGCAACACATAGCTCATCAATCTGCTATTGCTTGCTGCACACACACATGCACATATTGCAGTAAAAGCCTGTGTAATGAGTTAGCTTGGGAAAACTGTGAAGACTTTAATTGATGTATGTGACATGGTGACAGGGAAAAGGAGTCTTCCTTATTTAAACAATAACATACTTTTATTTTGTTTTGTGGCTAAAACGATTCAACTGAATCCTGTTATAGCTCAGCATTAAGTACATTACATGCTTTACATATAAAGAACAGTTATACATCTACAAAACCTAGATTTACAGTTGCCTCTAGCTACTTTAAAGATGTACATCATTTTGACTGCAGTCGGCAAGATTTAAAATGTTCACATTCCCGCGATGACTTCGGACGTCACCCCATTTCCTGCCACCAGAACTGTTTTCACTTACACATACACATTAATTTCTGTTCAACCCAAATGAGGATGGGTTCCCTGTTGAGTCTGGTTCCTCTCAAGGT
>JAOTRA010000027.1:1539580-1553943 GCA_026260255.1 Pseudolaguvia tuberculata | reverse complement strand
TGTTATCTTTGACTAATATTTAAATTTGTTTGATGATCTGAAACATTAAAGTGTGACAAACATGCAAAAAGATTGGACTTTTTCACACCCCTGTAACTAAGAAAAGCTACAATATGCTACGAAAAAATGTATTCATATCAATTTTAAAGCCTGTTTTTTTTGTTGTCTAAAGCCCAATTTAAATGAAACATTAAAATGAAACAGATTTTAAGACTAATCAGTCTATAAATGTAGTAATACGTATGGCACCATTAGTAGGATGAATAGCAATATGTTTCACAGAATCGACAGGACGTGAAACATTTTGATGTGCTAATTAGATTAAAATAAATCATTGGCAGTTAGCCTTTTTGCGAATTGGCAGACGGCACTCCATCCTACCCAAGACAAGATTTAAAGAAGAGTTGTTTGTCTTCCTGCAAAGACTGTGTTATTTGGCAATGCATAATACAATGTTAAAAGATGTGGGCAGAACAAAAATATTCTGAGAAAATATGATATTCTTTCACACTCTTACCAAACATCTTCCATCACCAAGCAAATAAAGAGTAAACAGTAATTTAATATCAGGGTTGTGCTTCTCTTACTGAAATTATTTTCACACTATCATAACTCTAACAGTGCCTAGAATCATGTAGGTGGTTCTTTCAGCCCACAGAAAAGCAAAGCTCTAAATATACAACAAAGTAATATGCATTGGGAATATTCTGCAAGAGAAGTCTGAAAAGTCATTTTTGAGAATAGCAGTTAGAGCCTGGCTAGAGTATTACATAACATGAAATGTTAACTAGGATTGCCTTTCTACAAAAATAAAAAATCATATGTTTATGTTAAAATGTCTGATGTTTAGTAATCTTATTTAAATCGACTAATTTATCTTCATCCAAATGACCAGTTATGAACCATGAATGACCGGCCCTGAGCTCTTTCTTGTTTGCAGTAGCGACTGACAGGTGGACAGGAGTCTCCATAGTTGACGATGTTTGCGGATGATATTTTGATTTGTGGCGAGTGTAGGATTTGAGCAGGTTGAGAAGAATCTGAAGAGGTGGAGGTGGTACACGTTGAAGAGAAGGGGAATGAAAGTCAGTGGGAGTAAGACAGAGTACATGGGTGTAAATGAGAGGGAAGGCAATGGAATGGAGAGGTTGCAGGGAGAAGAGGTAGTGAAGGTGGAGGAATTTAAGTACCTGGGGTCAACAGTGCATAAGTAATGGAAAATATGTTAGAGAGAAAAGAGTTATTTGTGATCTGCAAGTTTCTGCAAGAGACTCAAGAAAGTTCTGCAAGAAAGTTTATAGGACTGTAGTGAGACCTACAAGGTTTGGAGACAGTGGCGTTGTCAAGAAGACAGGAGGAGGAACTGGAGGTGGTAGAGTTTAAGATGTTGAGATTTTCATTAAGAGTGACGAGGATGGACAGAATCAGAAATTTGTTTATTAGAGGGACGGTGCATGTAGGATTTTTTGGAGACAAGGTGGGGGAGGACATGTTGAGATGGTTTGGACATATGCAGAGGAGGGACATGCAGTATATTGGTAGAAGAATGCTGAGGATAAAGGTGCTGGGCAGGAGGAAAAGAGGAAGACCAAAAGGAGGTTTATGGATGTGGTGAGGTATGCAGATATGCCGGTAGCTGGGTTGAAAGAGGCAGATGTAGAGGACAGGGTAGTGTGGAGAAGAGCGATAGGCTGTGGCGACCCCTAACGGGAGCAGCTGAAAGGAAGAGAAGTTAAAACTCTTATTCTGAATTGAATTGAATTGAAAATTGAATATTTGAATATTCCCTTAGCAATTATTTAGATGATGTAACTAGATTGCAAGACTCAACAAACCTTAATTTTCTTTTATTTTTCTACCCAACTTTTTTTGACAAATGCATTCCAATAGTTTTGCAATAAACACATACTTGGTGATCATGGTATGAAAAAAGTCAAAGTTAAACACACCAGCCGGCATGTTTAAAGATACATGGCAAAAATGACACATGACCAAAATCCAAACTCTGCACAGAAAGACCTCTGGTCCATGAATCAAACCTGTGAGGCAACCATGCCACCTTTATTTTCATATTAAAATTATGTAAATAATCAATTTTCAAAAAAGTTTACATTTACGTTCCGGTCATTTTAGCGGAGACCTATATCCAGAACAAGTTATATTTAACTGAGCAATTGAGGGTTAGGAGTCTTGCTCAGAGGTCCGACAGTGGCAGCACAAAGTTACTGGGAATTAAACCCAGTAATAAGCATTTGCTTATTAGTCAGACACTTTAACCACTGTGCTACCATTTCTCAAGGTTGACAATAAAGCTGTAGATGGTTAGACTTTTTGAGTGTGACTTACCGATTGGTTCAGTTCAGTGGTTTAGAAGTTTTGCTGAAAAGCAGACACCAGTATGGAGTGATGTGCACCCGAAGATGGTAAAATGCTCTGAGAGATTCAACTACAAATGGCTCTTTGTTAACACATCGTGGAATTCAGTATTAGTGGCTCTGCCTCATAGACAATTACCCATGAATGATGTATATATATATTTAGTACACGATATATAATAATATATCGTGTACTAAATTTGCCCGCATAAAAATTGCTTTACACATTAGTAGAAAACAATTAAGGACATTTGTCAATGAATGGCACTGAACAAAAAGTCATCATAATAAAAATTAATACATTAGAATGTGGTGTGTCTTAAACTCAAGAAACTTATCTAAAAGAAACCAGACATACTAGCCAAATTTTACTTAAATACAAGTACTGTCTTATTCAAAAGTTTAGGCACCCCTTGATAAGCAACAGATTTTGGTAATTTTCTTAATTGAAAAGATGTTAACACAGTCTTTCTAGAAAATTTAAAACATAGAAATTAATTGCAAACATTGGTGCATAGTTATTTCTTATTTCATAAATTGAAAAACACATTATTATGGCACTGTACAAAGGTTTGAGTTAACATATTCTTTTTTTTTTTTTTTTACAAGGTTTCAGACCTTAAGCAGCTTGTTAGATCCTATGCATTGCAATTTCAAATTGAACTGAATTACAAATTCTATTCATACCTTGTGCACACACTTGCGGACGCTCAACAACCATGGGTTTCTTTGTAAAGCTGTGTAAGACACTAAAAATAAAAGTCATTGATTTTCTATAATGCAGGAGAAGACTACCAGATGATAGCAAAGCATAGTCAGCTTGCAATTTCCACAGTGCAAAATGTAATTCAGAGATGGAAGTTCAGGGGAACTGTGGAGGTCAAGATGAGATCTAGAAGACCAAGAAAATTGCTTGACAAATCAAACTCCTCATTGACTGCAAAAAAACTGCAGGAAGATTTAGCAGACTTAGGAGTGGTGGTGAACTGAGATTTTTATTGGGAATGACAAGGATGGAAAGGATTAAAAAATATTTTAATAGAGGTACAGTGCATGTAGGATGTTTTGGAGACAAGGTGAGGGAGGCTAGGTTGAGATGGTTTGGACATGGGGAGAGGAGGAACACGCATGCAGTATATTGGTTAAAGGATGCTGAGGATGGAGGTTTCAGGCAGGAGGAAAAGTGGAAGACCAAGGAGGAGGTTTATGGATGATGGTGAGTCAAGACATGCAGATATTTAGGGTGAAAGAGGCAGATGTAGAGCTGTTAAGAGCAATCCGCTGTGGCGGCCCCTAACGGGAGCAGCCAAAATGAGGAGAAGAAGAAGAATAAGAAGGAGTGGTGGTGAACTGTTCTACTGTGCACACACAAGACCTTCATGGAAGATTCAGCAGAAAAAATGAAATCCAATGTCAGGAATATGCAACAGAACATCTACAAAAGAATTTTGCATTTTGGAAACAAGTACTGTGGACTGATGAATTCAAATAGAACTCTTTGACCACAATCAGCAAAGGTATGTTTGGAGAAAAAAAGGAGCAGCATTTCATGAAAAGAACACTTGGCCAACTATTAAACATGGGGGTGGAGTTATCATGCTTCGGACTTGCAGCCAGTGGCACAGGAAACATTGCATGGGTGGAGAGAAGAATGGATTCCCCTAAATACCAGAAAATTCTGGAAGCAAACATCACACCATCTCTAAAAAAGCTGAAGCTGAAAAAAGCAGCTACTTTCTAAACCAATGATCTGAAACATACTTTGGAATCCACAAAAAAAATACCTCATGAAAATTTGTAGGTAGGTCTTAAAAAGACTGTGCATGCAAGAAGATGAAAGAATATTAAGAATAAGTACTGATTATGTATGATGCCCAAAATTTTACACAGAGCCATAATAATGTTTTTATTTAAAATTTTTGTTCAATTTATGGAATAAGAACTATGCATCAATGTTTGCTGATAAATACTGTACATGTTTTTCATTTCCAAGAAGTATTGTGTTAACATCTTTTCAATGAACAAAATCAGCAAAATCTGTTATTTATCAAGAGGTTCATAAACTTTGTATAAGACACCATAAAGTTACATTTAATCTAAATAAATGTAAATTCGCAACAAAGGAAAAATACTAAGAACCAACTACAGCAAACAGTAATCAGTCTATAATTCTAAGGTTAGGGTATCTTTATGATAGCTGTAAGAGACAGAATAACAGAACCATCCAGAAAAATGCAATTAAAAACCTGGGCTGAGGATCTTTCTGTGCAGAATTTCTATGTTCTACCTGCGCTTGAGTGTGAGTGGTTGTTCGTTTATTTCTGCTCTGTGATGGAGTATCTGTTATTTGTAAATCAGAAAGATTTTTGTCTCCCATGTGTTCTGAGATTAGTATCACTCTCTTCAAGCGATTCTTTTAAAAAAAAATGCTCCAAATCTCAGATTGTTACATCTACAGTATATGAATTATTTTGTTTATATTCATTCATTCATCTTCTTACTCGCTTATTCCCGAATTCGGGTCACCGAAATGCACCTATCCCAGCACACATAGGGCGAAAGGCAGAGGGTACACCCTGGACGGGTCACCAGTCCATCTCAGGGCAACACATAGACAAACAACCATTCCCACACACATTCAATCCTATGGACAATTTACAATCACCAATCAACCTAATCTGCATGTTTTTGGAATGTGGGAGGAAACTGGAACACCCGGAGGAAACCCACGCAAGCGCAGGGAGAATCCCGGAGGGATTCGAACCCAGGACCTTCTTGTTGTGAGGCGACTGTGCTATCCACTATGCCACCGCGCCGCCTAGGTATAATTTTAGCTAGCTAGTTTTTTCTTTAGCTAGCAGCGTTGCTAATTTTTGGTTTTTCTGATTATAGAAACAGGTTTGATAGTTTAGTTGATTAGTGAGTCTAAATTTCCCATTAGAGTGAATCTGTGTGTGAGTGGTTGTTCGTCTATGTGTTCCCTGTGATGGACTGGCCATCTGTTCAGGGTGTACCCCTGCATCTCGATCTATGTGCGCTGGGATAGGCCCAGGGACCCTGAATTAGGGAATAAGCGGGTAAGAAGATGAATGAATGAATGAATGAATGAATGAATGAATGAATGAATGAATGAACTTAGTTTTAACTACTTCTATTGTAACGTCTACAAGCCACTAGTGACACTTACCTCAGCCATCAATACCTGTGTGGAGACCACATGCAAATCCAAAAACTTGTCTAGTCAGTTCTGATGTAAGCCAGTGTCTTATGACATTTACAGTGCTCTTTTATAAAAAATAGGAAGCCAAACTTTGCAAATGTCTGGTCAAGATGTGTTGAACTAAATCTATAACTGTATGTGATTAGCAAATCAAACATATATACGTTTTTGATGTATTGTTAAAAGATAGAAAAACAGACGTTAGGGGAGCACAGAACTACCACAATTATGTTTATTTTAACACCAGTGTAATACACTGTATATAACAAAGTATAGTTTCAGTCATGCCATTGTGGTAAAAATAAACTTTTGCCCCCACCTGTAATGTTTTTATAATATCGTTTTACAGTCTGATAAAAATGAAGTCTCAGATACATTTAAAAATAGTTTCATAAATGCAATCTCACACAATCCAAAAAGAAAAGCCTGGCCAGAGTCCTGTAGCCAACTACAATGTCCATGAGCGAGAATAAAATGCTCTACAATGCAGTAGAGCTACCTAGTGTATTGATATGATACAGAATATGGGAAGAAAATAACATGCTATATTTTAAAGCCACTCCTCTTTTAAAACAACATCCAGTTATAGATCATTTATAATACATAAAACAATATAGTATAACTTCGGGCATCATCTATGCGTCCCATCACTTAGTCTTCTTTCCCAGGCTCCCATTGCATTTCATACATGTGTGAAAAATTTGCAGCAAAGTACCACTTTGGCAGGCAAATATCATTTTCAATGGTATCAAATTTTCAACACATCAAAAATGCAGCATGCAGTCAAACACTTCACTTCTTCACTTGTGCAAAATTCTGTAGGTGGGCACCAGAGACTGGACCCTATCTCCCTATTATATGGTTCTGGTGCCTGAAAGGGCAAAAAAAACCAGGCTGTACTATAAAGGCGTACTTTACAGGGCAGAGGTTGACGATGTACAGTAAGCCTATTGAAAAAATAGCAATGTATCTGTAAAAAAACAACAACAAATGATCGTTTAGCATTGGTTATTTTCTTATTTATATTTCACAATCTGTGTGCTACTTTGTCTTGGGTCATATAGAAAAAGAAAATAAGAAAACAAGAGCAAAACAAATGCCCTTAATGCTACTTTGGGTTTTACATTAGTAAGCAATTATGCAAAAGGTTTTCATTCCTTTTGTGCAGCAACATAGTTTTCTTCTTTGTTCTCTGGTTTTATAAACATTAAAAACACTCTCAAAGCCTGAGTGAAATGAATATTAAAAAATGATTATGTGAACAATAAGAAATACTGTGACGGCAAGTTTACTAAAAAAAAAAAAAAAAAAAGCTTTATGAAATTGTTAATAAGTATTGACCACATTTACCTTAAAATATGGGGCAAAAAACCTTTTTGAACTTGGAAAAATTGGGATAAATGTCCAGGCGTGTTGTGAAAATATTTATGAAAGTTATATGAAGATATTACCATTAATCACCCAAGTCTAACACAAACACTACTACCAGCTCAACTCCATGTTTGGTGGCACACTGCTTACGTACAGTACCGCGATTAACAAATCTGTGGAGATACACCTTCATAAATGCCACTTAGAGTTACATTTACAGCATTTGGCAGAAAGTCTTATCCAGCGCTCTTTTATACAACTGAGCATTTTGGGATTAAGGGCCTTACTCAGCGGCGCACATAGGGGGCTTGGTGGTGCCAGGAATCGAACCCTCAGTCCTTCTGGTCCAACACTAAGCCACCCCTTCCCCTTAAGGTAAAAATGAGCATCTCCAAAGCTTCAGATATGTAAATATCTGTGTTTTCATTAAATCGTTTCTTTTATAATTAGTATTATTATACATAAAAAGTATAGAAATATAGTGCACATATTTAGTGTGAAATTAATGATCCACACTACATCCAATATATAGAAAATTATTGAGACAACCATAACTTAATTTTTGTATATAGCCATATTGTTACTGGGATCAGCCACTAAACTAAGACAAAATGGTCTGGGTGTAGTCTGTGTTTTAGATGATCCCAAAGGTGTTGAATGAGGTTTAGGTTCTTCCACTCTTAACAAACAATAGCATGTCTTTATGGAGTTTAGAGGGTTTTGTGCACACGGGCACTGCTACGTTAAACACAACAGTGTTTGAGCATATTTCCATTCTAAGTTTCATTGAAGGGAATTTTATTCATGCTAAATTTATTTCTGCTATAGCTTATATTGACATGATAGACAAATGTGAGTATTTAGAACAGTTTAAAAAAGAAACTTTTGGATGTGCTGATAAGGTATCTTTATTCTTTTGGCCAAATATCACACTGTAAAATCTATGAGAGATAAAAGTGTGCATGTTTTGCGAGAGAACATAACAAGAAAGCTATAGTAATTGTATCCTAACAATTTTGTGGGTTTCAGTTTAACAATAAATGTTCTTTGCTTGTCTAAGTAGAACATATCAGAAAGTTTCCTTAGTATATAAAATGTATGAAACTTATATTCATCATCATTTTTCAATGTAATGGCAAGTAAAACAAACATATAAAAATAAATATGAACATCTTCAATGTTTACATTACATGTAACAAATAATACCCATGCAAGGGAAAATGTTCATGCTTATGAGTATATCGACATGGATATGTCCATGCTTCAAAACATCTTCCGCAATGTAACTAACACTAAAGCTGGAAATGTTCATTTGTACAACTCAATGTTGACTTCATTCCCCCTTTCATGCCAATTTACATTACAAATCCAGCATGCAGTTGCATTATGCCAGAGCATTTACCCACCCATCCTGACCCACATTCTGACCGTGTCAAATTTAGATGCTAGATTTAAATGTATTGCTTATATTGTATGTATATTTTGACTAAAAATAAGAGCTATATATAACTTTTTTATAATAGAAAATAAAAATGATAACTTATCACTATCCTTCTACTGTACAGTCTGCATGCCATGAGTTCTAGGATGTTAAATACGCTTGAAATAAACAAGACATGGGAATATGTTGGCGGCAAAAAGCGAGTGAAGATGTCAAAATAGGCCTTTAGAGGTGTTCTGTTCAATCAGTGCTACCAAATATCACACCAAACCTTTATTACAGCCACCTGTATGTGCTGTGCAGTGCAGTGCTTCAGCTTTTGAAGATAAATGCCCTGAAATATTAGTCAGTCAAGAGATAGTCCAGCACTAGGGTCAGTAATAAAAAATCTTCCAACTCTTGCATGCACTTATAAATGTACAAGCTACTAACTATATTAGACATCAATGGCAGGCCAGATTCCAGCTGGACATGCATCTATTTACAGTAGAAATTATTTTTACCCCATTTTACTTTTCTTACTGAGAAGAGGTAAGGATATAAATAAAACCTCTAACCTATTTTAAATAAATATATGTTTTAATTCAAAAAGGTTCATCATCTCTGTCGTCCTCGGGAGTAGCAGGTCTGGAGACAATAAAAATATCTTTTTGACATTTGAGTTTAGTTTTAGGGGTTGAAGTCTGTGGTAGTGGGTTTGATCTCTGCTCTGACAGCAGTCTTAAAATCTCTCCCACCTGGGCCTCCAGGACAGACAAACGACCACTCAGAGACTGTATGTCTTCTCTGAGTTCCATCTTAGCTTCCTGCAAAGTGCTTTGAAGCAAAGCCTGCTCAGGCACAGGTAGGAAAGAATGACCTCTTGTGGCCAAGGCTTCTACTCCGGGGCTAGGCTGCTCAAACTGGCTCTGCTCCTTTGGGCTATGAGAGTCACCTACCCTGTCAATGCGTAAGTCACTTTTGGTGATACCACTGTCACAAGAATCAGTCTTGTGTAGTGCACTGTTCTCATCTGCTGCTTCAGTGCCTCCATTTGCATTGCCACTCCCATTACTGTCTGAAGTAATAGCACTGTGTTCTTTCCCTTCAGCCCTCTGATTTTTGGTAACTTCTGGAAGTAGTCTTAGTGGCTGGGTAACATCTCCCCACTCCTCCTCTCTTTGTGGCAAATCTGAGTTAGATGGAGAAGCGAGTGAGGCTACATTTTCTGTGTTCCTGAGACGCATCCATCCCTGATGAGCACCACCCACACCACCCCTTGGTCGGACATGAGTGGTGAACTTTAGACAGTTCTGATCACTCACATTAAGGCTGGGCTTAAGCTCCATGGCCTCGTGGCAAGTCCTCCCACCACTGTCCTCTGTTTGCACATATGCCAGGGAGTTTTGAACAGGGGTTATCTGTGAAACAGTCACAACCGTGGAGCCACTGTTGCCACCACCTCCACATAAACCAGGAGCCCCATTTTGCATAGAGGGTCCATGATGATGTTGAAGTGAATGATGCACCTGGTACTGAGTCTGAGGATAATGATGTTGCTGATGTTGATGGTGGTGGTGGTGGTGGTGATGTGACAGTGTATGAAGCTGGTGCTCCATATGGAGCTGGTTTCTCTCCAGGTCAGGAAGCAAGGACCCCTGCGCTCTCATCTCCTTCTGCTGTTTAAACTTCTGAAAGAGTTTGCGGACCGGATGGTCCACAGGAATGGAGAGTGTCACCTCATTTTTCTGGTGTCTTCTCTCTTCTTCCTCTTTTTTCACATCCGCTATTTTACGGAAGACAATCTGTAAAAAGGAAACAGTTTCAGCTTGGTACACCACTGAGATCTATTTGCTCCCCACAGAGTTTATTTGTTGATTCTAAGTCTACATTATATACAGGGTACTTATGATTTGTTATAGTCTTCTACTTTGTGCTCTATATCATGCATTTCATTTTGCATTTACAGTTTTTAATTTTCTCAGTTTATCTTTTACAGTTATACATTTTTCATGTCACAAAAGTTACAAAACTCATCAATCATTATGTAATTACCTCAATCACATACAACAACCTTCAATATACCATTTTATGACTAGTTATTTCTGTAGAAAATTTATTGAAAGCTATATCTAGCATTATGCTGTTTGGCAGAGACTATTCATTCATCTTCTAACCTGCTTGTTCCCAAATCTACTGGAGCCTATCCCACCGCACATAGAGCAAAAGGCAGGGATATACCCTGAACTGTTCACCAGTCCATCTCAGGGCCACGCATCGACGAACAACCACATGCACATTCACTCCAATGGGAAATTTAGTATCACCAATCAACCTAATGTAAATGTTTTTGGACTGTGGGTGGAAACAGGAGTACCCAGAGAAAGCAAGGAATCAAACTCAGGTTCTTCTTGACGTGGGGTGACCATGCTAACCTTTATGTCAGCACTTTGGCTTAGTGGTTAGCAATGTTGCCCCACAGCTTAAAAACATGACAAAAACGTTAGGCTGACTGGTAATTATGATTTGCCATAGGAGTGAGTGTAAGTGAGTGTGTGTGTGTGGCCCTGTGATGGACTGGCGACCTGCCCAGGGTGTACCTCTTCTGCCTTTTGTCTTTTGCTGGGATTTGATACAGAAAACCCCCCTTGACCTCAAATTATGGAATAAGCAGGTACAATAAATGGTTTATCTTGCCTTAACTCTTCATCCTATCAGACTGTGTATAATCAGTATGACTCTAACAGGTAGTACTCTTTGAAATATTCCATGCTGCATATGGATAGCAAGAAACACATTGTCTTTTAGAAACTAAAAAGCAGTAGATAAGTGGAGCTTCTTTGGGCAGACCCATACCTGTAGAGCATGGACCTCTTGTTCTTTGTTTTATTCTTTTTAGCTATGGGCATGCATGTGACAGAAGCTTTGATCACATTTGATATTAATTAGACACTGCTAATTAGCCACTTGGACTTCTCTCAGTGCACCCCAGGGAAAGCTGCATGGCCTGGCTTGGCATACTATAGAAGATGCTCTTCACACAGCTTGTTATTTTTAATAAGGTTCCAATCACATTATCTAATGACTACCTCAGGTTGATCGCTTTTTTTTACTTGCCTAGTCTATATTCCCTGCTTTGGGATACAATTTGAATAGTCTGCATAAAAATAACAGATTTTTACCTCACCTGTACATGTATACATTAATTCACTGTTCATGATGTGAGTGAAAGTTTAAGCGTTCTGTAATTTTAACTTTTAGATGAAAACTCTTTTTACATGTGGTACAGAAGATGTGATGTAATATCAAAGCAAGTTCATTCATTCGCGTATTTTCGAACCCACAAGTTATCATGCAAATATAAGCAGTATATTCTCCTAAGTAAAATTGAGGAGCCAGATGATATATACAGTCCCTGACAAAAGTCTTGTCACTTGTGTACAAATTGATCTGAAGTGTTGCTGAAAATATTTCTAATCAAGATTTTTTTTTTTTTTTTTTTTTTTTTTTTTTACAAGAAATGGCTCATTGGCAAGCGAAACAGTATCCTATTATTTTCAGCTTGGTAAAGTCCACTAAGTCCATTTTTGCAAAGACAAACCGTCGTCTTGTCATATGACCTTCACCTGTGACTAATAATGGACCAATTAGGTCTCAGATCTGTATATAAAGAGCCCCAGTACACTAGTCCTTCACATAAAGTGCAACTAGACCTCTGCAAACATGCCCAAGATTCACCCTGAGATTAAAGTGTTGATTATAAAGAGGCTGAAGACCGGATCCACTGCTGATGTGGCAGACACAATCAATGTGTCTCAGCGTCAAGAACAAAGGATAAAAAAATTTGAAGAGACTGGAGACGTTTTTGACATGCCCAGGTCAGTCAGACTCCGCAAGACAACTGCTTGAAAGGACTGTTTGTTGGCTCAAAAATCCAAGGCCATTTTCCACTGCAGCAGAGCTCCACAAGACCTAGTCACCTGAAGTCCCTGTGTCAACCAGAACAGTTTGTCGGATTCTGTCTCGAAATGGTCGAATCAGTGCCCAGAAGCCAGCACTAAACAAAAGACAATTGAAAAACTGTGTGGCATTTACCTCTGCCCACAGCCTGCTATAAAGGTGGATGCTGGAAAAGTAGCAGGAGGTGGATCAGATGATTCTACTGTTGAATTAAACCACAGTCACCCCCATGGATACGAGATTCACCCAGAATACAGTGAAGTTTGGTGACAGAAAATTAATAGTCTGGGGTTAAATCCAGTATGCGGGTGTGTGCGAGATCTGCAGGGTGGAAGGCAACATCAATAGTCTAAAATACCAATAAATTTTAGCTACCTCTTATATTCCCAACCATAAAAAAAACTAATTCTGCAGCAGGATGGTGCTCCATTGCATACTTCCTTCCTTCATACAAGAATGCTTTCTTTGCTATTCCTGACGACTTCATCAATAAATTGTATGAATCCTTGCCAAACCGCATGGATGAAGTCCTTCAAGCTCATGGAAGTCATTAAATGCATTAAATGTGTTCAATTTCTGTATAGACAAAATTTCTGTATATTGCCAAAATTTTATCTTTCTGTCTTGATTAGATGATAAATCTTTCCATAAAATTAATTTATTTCAGTGCATTGAACATCATTTGGGAGCGTTTTAGCTTTTCATATGAATTATTTCTAACACCAATTGATTAATTAAAAGTCAGGTTAAGAGCAGGTATTTCAAAATAGATAAGCGACAAGACTTTTGCCAAGGACTGTAGTATACATTTCTTATTGTTTCTGGCCTAAAATGGTAAAAACTGCTCTTCAAATTTAGAAATTTACTCAAATATACAATAGGATTTTTAATACAAGAAAGTTAGCGTCACCATACACATTTAACACTGAAATCAACATGCTTTTTAATCAAGCTAAATAATTATGAATAAAACATAAACTGTGGAGAAATGCGTTGTTGTGGGATGAAGAAGATAACAGTTGTGGACTAAAAGATAGCAATTACAACATTCTATTACAAAAGTTAGAATGAAAAAAATATCACTTTACTGTAATTAGAAACATCCTTGTTTAAGGTTGAGACTAAACAATTGCCATTCAAAAGTAGGTCAGAAAAAGCACTGCTTCTAAAATGACTATTAATGTAATCTGATTCTTAATGTTATTCATATGTTGTAACAGACACCTTTAAAAACCATAATAAATAAATAGAAAAAAAAAAGCTAAATATTGTAACAGGCTATACTATCGGATGCTATGTAACATCACAGTAGCTTTAATGATTTTTAAAATGTCATCTTCTCAAAGCAAGCAATGGGCCATGATGTTAAAAATAGAGCTGAGAATGTCATGTGAGTCTTCATTATCTCCAAGCAGTCTTTTAGCACTCTGCATTGCTGCGATGGCATGTAATTTCCCATCTTCATGACTGTAAATAAGAAATTTAGCTGCTTTCTGCCATCATTTTATTTAAATACTACTTATGGACTGACAGTAATGTGTAGAAGAGGAAACATGAGAAAAAGGGGAAAAACACCACATTATAAATGGGTAATAAAGCATACCATAAAGAAGCAAATTAAAGGAATAGGAAATGCTATAGAGAACTAACAATTAGGTTTAAGTGGATATTATTATACACAATTCAACCGTACAGATAAAAAACCCATAAGTATTCATACTACTAGATACAGGAAATTTGTCTTACAATGTTATATACATTTATTTTCTGTGTTGCCTTTTCAAATTGTCTAAAATTGCGTGTGTTTCATAGCCTGATCTTGAGAATGCATAATCATTCATTCATTCATTCATTCATTCATCTTCTTACTTGCTTATTCCCTAATTGGGGGTCATGCTGGAGCCAATCCCAGCGCATAGGTCGCCAGTCCATCGCACGGCCACACACACACACACACAGACACAGACACACACACACACACACACACACACACACACACACACACACACACACACAC
>JAOTRA010000027.1:1528932-1539480 GCA_026260255.1 Pseudolaguvia tuberculata | reverse complement strand
TTGACTTTGGAACTCGTTTTGACTACTCTTTGGATTGTTGTTTGGATTTGTTTGCCTTCCCACTCCCTCTCCCAAAAATAAACCTGTTGATACCATTTCTCTGCATTATGGATTCTACTCATTTGCCTACAGCCACTCAGTTACATTAACTTTTTATTTTTCCTTATCTGTATTATTTATTTTCTACGGCAATAACTATTTACAGCCTACGCGTACACATTGGACATATTCCATTTTTCCCATCAATTGTACAAATAACATTTTTCAAAATAATTTAGAAACATAAAACATGTCATTAGACGCACATTTGATCAACTTTGTTTCAATTGTTATTACAAACTTAATTACTTAATTTCACTTGAATCCTTTAGCTCACCCTTCTCCGTGTTATAATAGTACTTGCCCTGTACAAATAAATGTGGATGCAATAACTGCATTTATAGACTAGCTGTCAAATGGTTTTCTGCAGCAGGTGGAAGGATCAACTCACAATAATGTTTTGTTTGCTTAGCCAGTGCATAGGGTCCGCATGAGGGGTCAATTCCATTTTGATGCTTATTTCTTACGTCCATGTTCTTACACTCCCCTGTTCTACATGCATACATGCAATTTATATGGAACTAGTATCTACTGTCTGGGATTGAGTAAAAATGGCCATTTTTTAACACCACTTGCAGTATACACTACCTTTCAACATCACCACAGATTTTAAGGCACTCACAGATTACTATAAGCCATATCAATTAAATCATATTTAAGGACACTTAAATTTAGCAAGCGTGGATATTCCAACTTGCTGTGATGTCTGTACTGTTTTTTTTCTCCGGCCCTGGCTGCTGAGAGGGCAGTTCTCTGTCTACTCATTTACACTAATGGATAGAATGATGAAACTGGGTTGTATAGCTTATTGGCACATAGAAAGTTCCAAGAGGGTGACTTGTAAATTAAGCAAGTGAGATGCCTGTCAGAATAGCCTTCTTTCTAGAATTAGGTATTAAATTAAAATGATTTAAAAATGATTTAAATTAGGTAAGAAAGATACATTTTGCACATTTAACCAACTACAAATTTTACACAATTAAGACTAGCAAACTCAGTAGGGGTTTTTTCCCCTATAAATCCAAAATCTAACCATTCTTGTCAACATTTGATGACTGAAAAGTTGTTATCTGGCTCCTGTAAATTGGGTTCAATAACTCAAAAGATTGGCAGACAGGAAGTGAATAAACTACCAGAAAATCAATCAATAGGCACTTGAAGGTTAGGGTTCAGCACTCTTTTCACTGTGAGAATATTTCCTAGGTTTTTTTTATCAGTGAGGTGACTATGAGGAGTAACAAAAAGAGTCACATCATACAGGGTGATTCTAAAAACCACTGACCAAGAAAAATGCTGCATGGTGAGAGGATTTGAGTGACAATTCAAAGATAAACTGTGGTAGTGGGAAAGAGTCGCTTTGGGATTTGTTATATAAAGAACTGATGAGTATTATGCTTGCCAATATAAGAATTATGTCAATCGTTTTGACCTATTGTGTATGTGAAAGCTATTATGAGAAATATAACTATAAATATAGGCTGGTGTCTGCGTGTTCTTCCCAGCGATCAGACTCATGCTTTATTCAGGGTATGCTCTGTAGGAGATATTTCTCCTTAGTAAAGCCACCTCATCAGCAGGGCTAATAGCGCACAGTGGGGAGGTTATCTGACTGTGTTACTCTGCCTAAACAACCTTCATCCCTGAAATCTTACAAATAGACACAAAGTTAACATACTTCAACATATCACATACTTCAAGACTGAAGTTAAAATCAATGAGTATTAAAATCAAGACTGTATATTGGCAAGCACCTGGTACAATACAATAAATATCGTCAATATAATACATCTCAATATATTGCAATATATATCGATGCTAGAGGTTATAATATTGTTACAAGAAATATTGCAATAGTTAGCTGTATAGATGTTTTTACACAGTTCTAATATATACATAGGACAAAGTGTTACCTAGCCATATTAGAGTATAATGTTGTCATTATACCATCAATATTTTAGATATTCATTCATCTTCTTTCCCGCTTATTCCCTAATTCGGGGTCACAGGGGTCTGCTGGCGCCTATTCCAACGCACATAGCGCAAGAGGAGGGGATACAACCTGTTCGCGTTGCCAGTCAATCTCAGGGCAATACATAGACAAATAACGACTCACACACACATATTCCCTCCTATGGACAATTAACTTATTATGCATGTTTTTGGACTGTGGGAAACCGGAGTGCCCACGCAAGCGTGGGGAGAACATGCACTCTGCACTGGAATCGAACCCGGGACCTTCTTGTTGTGAGGCGACCATGCTATCCACTACGTCACCGCGCCTCACCATTTTAGATATTGATATCAGATATTTAGATATTGATATCAGATATTTAGATATTGATATCAGATATTTAGATATTGATATCAGATATTTAGATATTGATCAACACTTGTCCCATATTTTATTTAATTCTAAAATCCTATATTTCAGAATTACATTTCATTCTTATAACTCATTTACTAACACTTACTATATTTGAATTTATATCATATACAGTAACTTAATATGCATTTCTCTTCTATACAAGCTTACTCCCTAAAACTATGCCAGCTCTCTAAAGGGGCAAAATTCAAGATGGGTATTATTTTGTTAATATTTTTAGATTACACACTCTTACTTTAATGTTTATATGTTAGATAGTGGCATGAAGCATTTCACTGCATGTTGTAATATATATATTTATGTATGTAACAAATAAAATTTTAATTTAAAATATATGGACACCTGACTAATCACATACATGTGCTTGTTAAATATTTTATTATAGTTTTAACTCCTGTTAGGTCAGATAAGAATCTCCTTGGACAATGATGTTTGCAGATGACATTATGACCTGTAGTGAGAGCAGGGAGCATGTGGAGGAAAACCTGGATAGGTGGAGTTTTGCTTTGGAAAGAAGAAGAATGCAAGCAAGACACGAGATTGAATGGAAGGGATTGAAATGGAGATTACACGGTGAGGAGGTAAAGAAAGTACTGGAGTTTAAGTAGCTGGGGTCTACAGTCCAGAGCGATGGAAAGTGTGTACAAAAGGTAAAGAAGTGAATACAGGTGGGGAAACGTGTCAGAAGTAATGGGAGATCGAATATCAACTAGAATCATAGGAAAGGTGTACAAGACAGTGGTGAGGCCAGCTATGGTGTATTGTTTATGGTATATGGAGACCATGATGCTGTGGAAGAAGTGGCAGAGCTGGAAATAGTTGTGTAGGCTGTCAAGAGTAGGGTTAGGTGGAGACAGAAGATTTATTTCATGTTTAGGGTTTTAATAACCTCTATGTTTAAAGTTCTGTGCTTAGACCAAAGAGTCGCAGTTAGGTTTAGTTTTAAATGGATAAGATGGACTGGGGAGCAGTCAAGATTCCAGTTTATCCCCGAGGGGTTCTTGTGTATTGAGGACACTCAAATTGTAATTTTTATGGCGTATCCTTTGTGCATAGGTGCACTGTCCTGCTGGAAGATGTCTCTTTATTTCAGTAAGAAAGAATATTACAACATAGAAATACATCATATATGTTGTCAAAAAAAAGGAGGAGGAGGACAAGGATGGACAGGGAGTGACAAGGATGGACAGGATTAGAAATAAGTTTATTAGAGGGACGGTCGGATGTTTTGGAAAAATAAGAAGAAAAAGAAAAAAAAGAAAAAGAAGATGAAAGAAGAAATACATCCTATGTATGCTTTTACCTTTCTAAGACATTTTTGGAAGGAAATCAAATACACACTTAGACTCAGATGTCTACATACTTTTGGCCATATCATGCATTTTGGTCTGTTATACTGTAGTATATTTGACCTTTTTTTTCTTCTACCCAAATGAATAAAACAATGTGCTTTAACACTTACATTAATAATTTTCATTTATTTCTAAAGCCACATTGCTCAGCACTTTAGACAGCCTGTCAATCTAAATTATTCATTCATGTATTTACCTAGCATGGGGCCATGTTTTAAAGCTACAACTGCTACTGAATTCTCTATCCAATAACTTAATCTTACAAACAGTCCATCATCAATTTAAGGTGAGGACAAACTGTTAACCAGATGACAAATTTCCTGCACAACCTCAGTTTAATATATCTACATGTGAACCATGTATGCTTCATATAAATATACCTTGCCCTTACCCGCTTTCGGAGGTTACAGGTGAGAATAAGGTTGCGTGAGAAAGAGTTGGCAAAAGCTGTATAGAACTCCAGAACCTTGAGCAGGGCCTCTCTCTTAATGACATGCAGGTCACAGTAAGTCAGTGCCCGCACATTGGCACATGCATGAGCAAGTGTAGTCTCTTTCCAGAAAACATCACCGAATACATCGCCCTTACCTGTAGAAAAAGGCAAACTTTATTCAAAAGAAAGGCTAAACAATACACATAAATGACCAGTGACTTTAGCACTGAAAATACAGTACAGGTGAGAATGTAACTGAATATTGCTTAATTCTTCTTTAATAAACCACAGTTTTTTTTACTAAAATGTAAAGCGGACTTTCATTAGACTTAGGCTAAATTTGCTTTCCTTCAGCATACACCGCCGCCTTTTGACAAGTGGCATCATTAGGAGCTCAGCAGGTTCAGAGTAGTGGGTTCGAGTAAGTGCCTCCAGCATAATTTACACACAGTGTTCCCATTTTATTTCATTTCATAATCATTAAAGTAGAAGAGCATCTGATCTACTACCCCATTAGAACAATGAGACTTTAAGTTCCTTTCTGCAGCACCAAATCACACCTAATGTGATGTCATTCAATAAAGATAGTGAAGTCAACATAGGGCACATTATAAAAGGATATAATCATTACAGAGCATTGCTTACTCTATTAGATGATGCATGAAATATTGCGTTCAAAAAAATAACCCTGCACTTATGTGTGAGAAACACGAAGCTCGGAATTCTTCTGTTTTTATTGTTTGGAGCTTTGCCAAATCTCCAAGCTCCTGTGCTGCCTTTATAGCATTAATAATCTTTATTCAATTGAAAATGGCAAAAACAAAAAACAATGATACTGAATTAGATGTAAATACAGACCATACCATGTCACATATTGCTTGTAGTTCAGCAATTAGGCGCTTAAACAATTACAGTCTCTTTTTACAGTATGTCTATAGAATGAAGTGACGTGTGCACAATCTACGCTAGTGGTGCTCTGCAATGGCCAGAGTACAGGTGTATACAGATCAATTATGCAGAATAATTATGCATGGAAAGCAGTGAAATAACCATATGCATTATTCAATACAGTTTCTATATGGGTTTTATACTTGGCTCAGAAGGTAACCTTTATGCAATCAAGGGCTATGCATCAAAAAGTAAGAGTCTGAAAAAAGACAGTAGTGAAACTGTAAGCCTGTATAATCTGTGAACTTTCTTTGTAACAGATACAAAATTATAGAGAGAGTACAGAGATGTTACTATTGAAATCAGAGATAAATTATCCCAATCTGTGCTTCCTTGAATATATCTTAACTTTCTATGACACAAAAAAAATTGTTTTACAAAATTTTTCATTGCTGTTAAAGCTCACATAATCATTCTAAATAAGGGGCATAGGTCCTCGGAATAATTTCACTTTGCTTAAACTCTTTAGTGTGTATTCTGTCTGCAGTCACACTCATTAAACCTCTTCCACAATTTTTTTTATAAACTTACCAAGAATTGCAATAACCTCATCATCTTGAATGACCTCCAGAGAGCCAGATACCACAAAGCATAGTGTGTCCACACTCTCTCCAGCATGGAAGATGAGATCTCCTGGTGCGCAGTGTGTGGTCTGAAACTCCACAGCCAAAGAGCGCAGGCATCCATCACTTGCTAGGCGGAAGGCCGGATGCTCATTGAACACCTGCCGGTTAAGGTGTACGCAAATGTCCGCCCTCATATCTTTGGGGCAGATAGACAGCACCTGGAAAGAAAGAAGGGTATAAATGTTAGGACTTAAGACCGACCCAGTGCAGTGTTAGTTAATGCAAGTGAACCAGGATAAATGAAACAGTGACTCAAAAGTAGAGAAGTGGAGAGCTGCTCTTATTCAATGCAATTTGATGGAAGCAATAAAATACTAAAAAGAGACAATTCAGCAAGAGTCATGCCAAAATGTACACCAGTCGAAAAAGTGCAGTGTAATACAGCCGTGCCGCTGTGTGTACAGAATTTATGTACAGGACAAGTGCTGCACTCACGGTCAGGGATTTAGCTTCTTATAGTGAACTCATGCCAAAGGACAAGAGAAAAACGCTCATCTGCTGTTTGTATGAGAAAATGATTTGGAGCTCCTTAGTAGACATGAATATTTCATTTCGGTGCAGTATAGAATGATAATTAAATCAACCCTCAACTGAGACACTTTTCCCCTCTTTCTTAAGAATAGAATGGTATAAGCAACAAAGGAAAAAAAGCAGTTGAATTTTGCTTCTCATTACTAAACAACTGAAACATACTGACTAATGTACAATATATTTAACATATTGAGACACTATCATCCTATTCCAGATTAAGTCTTATTTTCCTTTAAAAAAAAAACCGATACACCTTTGGAAATCCACTTTCTGGATTTTTTTCAATAATAAACCATATTTATATGTTTATTGATTTCAAAAACTTAGTTCATCTGTGGGTATCTGGTTTGTGGTGGCCCTTTTCTCCCAAAGGAGGTTTGGTCTTTTTTTCACATACAGCTTGGCAAAGCATAATTGTATTAAACTTTGCGCACAGGGACATTGTCATTCTGGAACATTGCTTGGGCATTTCAGGCAACTGTGTTGTTTTTTTTATTTTTAAGGCACAACACACAACACACACAACCCTCACAGTTTGGGGGAGATACACTTATGTGAGTTTACCAAATCTTTGAACAACAATTTTTTTTTTTCATGAAGTTCAAGTTTAAAGTGTTTTATTGTCATGTGTACAACAAAGGAGACAGGTTTCCGTGTACTTTGCTGTCCACACTGAATGTCAAATAATTTAAGGTAAAAAAGTGAGAAACATAAGACATAAAGGGCATAAAATACGGGTAAGTCATATAAATAAATGTGTAAGTTGTGTTCCATATGAATGATGTGCAAATTTAGCAGAGAATGAATGAAATTGTGCAAAAGATTATCCAGATGTTGACAGTGTTCTACCAACACCGCTATTAAATGTGAATGTGCAATAGAATAGGAATAAAGATCAGTGGTAGTGACCATTAAAAATAAAAAGGTAAAGGCTTTCTGACCTTCTCTGTGTCAATGCCCTTTGACATGGCCCATGTGGAGACAATGTAGTCCATTACTCTTTCACTCAGGCCTTTAGGCACCTGATAGAGCTGCAGAAAGTCCCGTACATTATTCAGCATCTCATGGTAGCGGTTGGTATTAGTGTACATCTGCTGGAAGATGGTTGTCACGTTTCCAAAAATTGTGGCATAGAGAAGCGCTGTAAAGGAACCAAAAACATTAAAAATCAAGTAAAAAAAATCACTTAACATGTTAATTAAAAAAATTATTTTCCCAGTTTGAAGTTTTAAAACTTAGACCTATGTATTTAAAATATAAGATAAAGCATGAAAAGAATTTAGTAAAAACTCCGGACATTTAAATTAACTATTAATCATTTGAAATACAGTAATTTATAGCAACATTTAGGGTGGTGCGGTGGCTCACAACAGTTAGCACGCCTTACAACAACAAGGTCCAGAATTCAATTCCCGGGCCGGGGATCTTTCACTGCAGAGTTTGCATGTTCTCCCCTCACTTGCATGGGTTTCCTCCGGATAATCTGGTTTCCTCCCACAGAACCAAAACCCTTTACATTAGGTTGTTTGGTGAGTCAAAATTGTCCATAGGAGTGAATGTGTGTGTGTGAATGGTTGTTTGTCTGTGTTGCCCTGGCATGACCTGGCAAACTGTCCATGTGTACCCCCGCCTCTCGCTCTATGTGCACTGTGATAGGCTCCAGCAGACCCCCTTGACCCAGAATTAGGGAATAAGATGAATTCAAGAAGATGAATGAATGAATACTAAAATTTAACTTTATTTCAGGTTGTGTTCTAACTTCTGAAATGGTCATTTTCTTGTGGATATAAGTTGATATAAATAGAAAAGAAAGATATAAATGAACCTTTTCATTCTACTGGCGCAGTTGTAAAAAGAACTGTACAGTTTTTTTTCTAAAGCTGTTGCACATTGACTGTGATTCTTCTTATAAATGTGTCATAATGTGTTGCACATTTATGCACATTAAGTTTATTTCAAGTGTTTCTCTTTAAAACATAGCTTACAACGTGGAACTTTTTTTATACATATAGTTCATGTGATCGGTGCTGTTACTATAGAAACAATAGCATTATATATAGTTTATATGAATGTATTAAAATAGAACCCTATAAAAATGAGAGTTTTAAAAGCTTAAAAAATTTACAGTTTCAACATTGCATTTTGATTGTGGCAAATACTTATATAAATATCTGCCTCCCTTTTATTAGTACACAGAAGCTTAAAAGCTTTGCATTAATACTACAATACTGGCAGAGAGAAACCAGATTTCGTTTAAAGAAAAGAAAAAGTAAACAAAATTCGTTCATTCATTAATTTATTCATTCATCTTGTAACCGGCTTATTCCGTAATTCAGGCTCAGTGGAAATCCCAGTGGAAATAGGGAAAAAGGCAGGAGTGCACCCTGGACAGGTCGCCAGTCCATCGCATAAATGAACAACCATACTCACTCACTACTATGGCCAATTTAGAATCACCAAACAACCTAATGTACATGGTTTTGGACTGTGGGAGGGAGAAAGCCCACACCAGTGCAGGGAGAACATTCAAACTCTGCACAGAAAGACCTCTTGCTCTGGAACCGAACATTGAACCTTCTTGTTGTGAGGCAACTGTGCTAACCACTACGCCACGGCGGTGCCGATTCATAAAATGATCAGAGTTAATTAATTATCATATACACTTCACTTGCAGCGCTGCAGTCAAACTTTGGTTTATTGTCATCTTAACATTGACTGAAAGTTAACAAGTTATATATTTGATCTATTGTTTCTTCTGTTTCTTTTTCCTTTAATTATTCCTAATTAAAATAAACGGTGAAAAACTATTTTTAAAAAACCCACTGTATAAGCTCTCAACTTATACTTATAAGTAAAATCTGCAACTGGTAGTGGGTCTCAGGATGTTTCCATGGAAACAATAAAGAGACAAAAATAGTTCATGAGCTCTGAGCTTGAGTTATTTCCAGTATGTTTACTGGTGTAAAAGAAAAAGCTCAGACCCAGCAAAGATAAATATAAAAAAATAGAAGTGTGTGTCATATGCCAAAAAGAACATCGATAGTATGTTGGATGGTAGATCTAATTACGCTCTCCTTCAGCTAAAAGTTTAGCTTCTCTGTGGTCAGTCAAAAAAACTGCAGGCTACTGCGGACCAGAATAATTCACACATGCACCATAAGATCAATACTCCGGATTTAAGGAACAAGTCGAAATAGCCATATTTTGTTTTCTAATGGAAAAGCACTATGGGTGTATCCCCAGTTTGTGCACATTGATGCAGTGAATTTATCTCACCAATTCACTGACACCTTTGAGCAGGTTGGAGGAGACCTGAGAAATGAAAAGAAATTTAAAGACTTAAAGACTTAGGCACTTATCTGAATCTATGAATAAAATCCTGGATTTCTGTGGCTGTGATCTTAGTAACAGCGTTTTTCGCAATGTTTATATAGTAAAGAGGCTAATTCATTTATTCATTCATTCATTCATTCATTCATTCATTCATCTTCTTAACCGCTTATTCCCTAATTCGGGGTCATGGGGGTCTGCTGCGCCTAACCTATCACACATAGGGCGAAAGGCAGAGGGTACACCCTGGACGGGTTGCCAGTCCATCTCAGGGCTACACATAGACAAACAACCATTCACACACATTCACTCCTATGGACAATTTAGAATCACCAATCGACTGTGGGAGGAAACTGGAATACCCGGGGGAAACCCACGCAAGCGCGGGGAGAACATGCAAACTCCGCACAGAAAGATCCCCGGCTCGGGATTCAAACCCGGGACCTTCTTGTTGTGAGGCGACCGTGCTATCCACTACGCCACCATGCCACCTAATCTTATTCATTCATTATTTATTTATTTAATATATTATTTTACACCTTTACTTTAAATCTTGAGATGCTAAGTTTTATTTATTATTGCATTGATAGATCTATACAACCAATCTTTGAAATTTTAATATTTGCATTTTACCTCAAATAATACTAACTAGGGGGGGTGGTGGTGTAGTGGTTAGCACAGTCACAACAAGAAAGTCCCGGGTTCGAATCCAGGGCCGGGATCTGTCTATGCGGAGTTCGCCTGTTCTCCCTGCGCTTGCGTGGTTTTCCACCGGTTTCCTCCCACAGTCCAAAAACATGCAGATTAGGTGGATTGGTGATTGTAAATTGTCTATAGGAGTGAATG
>JAOTRA010000027.1:1466219-1499374 GCA_026260255.1 Pseudolaguvia tuberculata | reverse complement strand
TATTATTATTATTATTATTATTATTATTATTATTATTATTATGGCTGTGGTTAAGGGTATCCGTCTCCTTTTTCATTCTTACGGGAAAATATTAAATATTTGGCTAATAACATTTTCTAAAGACTGGAATAAATGACATTAATAGTAGCTGTAAAAAATCTACTTTTTTTTTCATTTTGTACAATAATGTAACAATAATCTCCACTTTTCGAAGAAAGCGTCTGTTACGGTATGAGTAAATAAATAAATAAATAAAGTAATAAGTCGCACTTTTTTACTTGACCCCGAACTAAGGGATAAAGTGGGTAAGAAGATGAATGAATGAATGAATGAATGAATGAATGAATGAATGAATGAATTTAAAGAAAAAGACCAAATACCGACGTTTCTAGCAAAAGCTGTGCAAATGATATCAATGCGCACAAATAAAATACATAAAAAGTTCCGTGTTCATTTCAACCCAGAATTTTAAGCTATAACATGTTCCGAGTTTAACTTCTGACCCTGTAGACCACCTTTTTGCACAGGTTTATTTATTGCCTTTGGAAACGATTCAACACGTACAGTGCAATCAGACTGTTTCACCCCCAAAAGGCAGCTTAAATTCTGGTAGAACTGCACGATACCCTGAAAGGAACCGATGCAGTCCAGCGCATTTTATTAGGAGCCTGCGTTGGGAAGAAAGGAGCGCGCTTACCGCTTGAACGTCGGACGATGTTTTCCAAAAAAGTGTTCTGCGGCGCCACCAGACCTCTCCTTCCCCCGTGCATTCTGCGCTCAAGCTACCAGGTAACTCTGGCTTGCACACTCTGTCGAAGCTGATCGCGGATATGATACGGACCGGCCGGGGATGTGTCGGCGGGATGGAGAAGACCATGGTAACGCTGCGCCCTGCCTTAGCTTACACGAGCTCGTGTGTAGAGCGGAGATTCTGTCAGGCTCGTTCTGCTCCGCGCTCCCCCACGAGAACGCGCGTGCGCACTGGCAACCAGAGCTGAACGCAGATAACAAGAATGTCCGGCGCGGTCCGTGGTTCCATAGAGACGAACGCGCGCAACTTGCGATAAACACACAGCTGGACTAACACATCTGCTGCAGGAGAATGTGTTGAACAGTGATCTTAAAATAAAAATCTACGGTTTGATTAAAACTTTGCCAAATTGTGGTATCAAAACTGTGTGACGCGCATGTTTAAACATTAACATCAAATATCTCAGTTCGGTAGACAGCAGTATTATTGTCCTGATCTAACCGTATACTTTAACAAACAATTCATGGTGTGCATCAATGATCACTGACAGTCTCCATTAATGCTCTTAATATGTTTCGGTGCCCAAACGATCCCTACAGTCACGTGTGTGTAGATGTGGTTCATTTAGTCGGCGAACATTTTCAAGGATCTGACTTAAGCCTTAAGGTGGAAGTTTGTCTAGCGTATGTGCTCCTGTCTCATCTCACCACGCCGTCTTACTTTTTAGCACCAAAACCCCTCATCACTTACTTTTTCATTCATTCATTCATTCATTCATCCATCCATCCATCCATCTTCATACAAGATTATTCCCTATTTCGGGGTCACGTGGGTTTACTGGTGCCTATCCCTCGCACATAGGGCGGGAGGCGGCGGGTACACCCTGGACAGGTCGCCAGTCCATCTCAGGGCCACACATAGATCACCATCTTAAATCAGAGCAGTAACGTTAGAGATTTACACACACTTTTAAAAGCCAATACAGAAAATTGCGCTTGTTTCCTCCAGTGAATAAACAAATTCCACTTTAAATTTGGCTCGGGTTTGTTTGCGGTTTTATCTCGTTTTCTGGAACTGCGGGACCGGAACCACACCCCCTTTCTGTTTGTTGCTGCTGTATTTCTTCCTAGTCTCCCTTGTTAAGTGGATTTGGACAGAGCCCCCATTGTTCCCAACCCACTCCTGCCTAATATGGCATTCTCGAGGAAAGCCCCCGTTTCCTGAAGCCGGGGAATGGCGAAGGCACGGATAACAAGTGAGAGAGATAAACTGTGAGAATATAGACGCTTGGTGAAATCGTTTCAGTGCGGGACATGAATGTTGTAGAATGACGGGATGAAAGCTTGCGGACTGTTGGGAAAGTCACGCGTATCCGCGGCTAAAGTCGCCGGTTTGTTTTGGAAGCGCAAAGGAAAACATTCCGGCTCAACAGTGCGGACGGATTAGCGCAAGACGTGAGTAGTCATCCTAAAGGTTGGGACTGATTTAACCGCAGAAGAGCAGGGAAGTGTTCCCGGAGTCTTAAGGGAACAGAGAGAAAGAAAACGGTAGCGTTAGATGATCATGCCTGGCCGGAGTTCCAGAAGTAAGCAGCGTGCCCTGGCTGAGGTCGGAGAGGAGACTGGAGAGCCCTTTACTACTTCGATTAAAAAGATGCTGAAATGTGTGGTGGTCGGAGACGGAGCGGTTGGCAAGACCTGTTTACTGATGAGTTACGCGAATGATGCCTTTCCTGAGGAATATGTGCCGACAGTGTTTGACCATTACGCAGGTGGGACAAACTTTTCACTAGTATTGTATTCATTTATTTACATTGCATTGTGTAAAGGACATACCCTGTATCCGGTTCTCTCTCTCTCTCTCTCTCTCTCTCTCTCTCTCTCTCTCTCTCTCTCTCTCTCTCTCTCTCTCCCCCCCACCCTCTCTCCATTTCCGTCTCTGTCCCTCAGACACAGACACACACACACACTTATCCTCCACCATAGTTAGGACAGGATCCCAAGAATAGCTGCTGATAGAGGACGTGTTACTGGATACACATAATCCTCAGTGTAGGTCTAATACACACAGGCTAAAAACAAACAAAGTTTTTACAGACAGCTTTACAACATAGAGAGTCAATTAAAAAGTGTCACCCTGTGCTACCCGGTGATCACAAACAGGAGATTTAGTTGTTATTAATGATAGTATATTGTTTCACACAGTAGTATATACAATATGTGTATATAAATTTCCATGTGGTTCAGCTTAATATATACAATATGTATCTATATATATGCGTACATAATATAGCGTACGTATGGAATATGTGTATCACATTCCCACAATGATTTTGGATGTCACCTCATCTCAAACCATCCAGAACTGTTTATATACACACACACACACACACACACACACACACACACACACACACACACACACACACACACTCATACATTGATCATTTCTATTCAACCCCTATGAGTATGGGTTCCCTGTTGAGCCTGGTTTTTCTCAAGGTTTCTTCCTAATTCCACTTTAGGGAGTTTTTTCTTGCCACCGTTGCCCCTGGTTTGCTCATTACGAACAAACTGTCAGAATTATCATTCAATCTGTAAAGCTGCTTTGAGGCAATGACAATTGTAAAAAGCGCTATACAAATACAACTGAATTTAACTAACATGTATACACAAAAAATAATAATTGGATAACAGGGAAAATATTATCTGTAATAAAAGACATGTTGGGTGAATGCGCTGAAAGATTAGCACTGAAATGACAGCTGAACTGTGGCAGAGCTTAACTGAGATCTATTCAAAAAAATATTGTTGGGGGAAGAGACTGAGGCAGAAGACTCTTTCACATATAACAAGAAATTGAAAAAGTCAACTTTACATAATTTTTTTTTTTTACAAAAAAAGACACGGTTGCCTCTCAACAAGAAGGTTTCGGGTTCGATTCCTGGGCCGGGGATCTTTCTGTGCTGAGTTTGCATGTTCTCCCTGCGCTTCCGTAAGTTTCCTCCTGGTTCTCCGGTTTCCTTCCACAGTCCAAAAACATGCAGATTAGGTCAATTGGTGATTCTAAATTGTCTATAGGAATGAATGTGTGTGTGAATGGTTGTTTGTCTATGTGTGGCCCTGTGATGGACTGGCGACCTGTCCAGGGTGTACCTGAGAGCTGTGTGTTCTGGGATAGGCACCAGCAGATCCTCGTGAATAAGCGTGTAAGAAGATGAATGAATGAATGAATGAATGAATGAATGAATGAATGAATGAATGAATGAATGAATGAAGACTTGGTAATAATGTATCCAGATCTTGTGGGTTCAAGGCTGGGATGCAGACTAGATCAGAATCCAGTTCATTAGACTATCTAGGACTGTCTATTTTTGAGAGAGAACAGTGGAGAATACAGAGAAAACCAACCTGGCTACTTGGAGAACATGTGAAATTCTGCATTAACATGAAGCTGTGATCCAACAGTGGTAACCAAATCTTTTAACATATTGTAGGTTCTTATAATATAACATGGTTGTGTAATAGTGGATTTTAGGCTTTCCAGTCTCTGTAAAATTTGATAACAGTGTAGACCACTGTTTTACATTATAGTTGTTATAGATCTATCTACACTGTGATAGACGTCATGTGGAATTCGTTCAGCAAATCTGCTTTTCTGTCTATTTCCTCACATGTCCATGACATCACTGGAAAAAGTGACATCAGTCTTAAAAATATGAACAAAAGAACAGCAATTTTGACAAAATTCCAATTTTATCTCAAACCATCCTCTTAAACTGACTGCAACCAAACTTTGTACAGATGTAAAAGTATAATCTAAACCAATCTTCAAACACAGACAAAAAAATATAAGTTTGTTAGTAGAAGTTAAATGTATTTCAAAAGGCAGAATAGAAACCAGTGTGCATAGAAATAAATATAAATCTGTTATAACATTTCATTGCAAACATTTAATAAACTGTTTCTGAACGTGGGTGACTTTTTATGATGATGTCTAATGTGCCTTAATGACCCAGAAATCCTCACGACTGGAGATGTGTGGGTGAGGAACACAATAGTACTATAGTTTGCAGCACCTTCTGTATAAGGCATTCTCTGCAGATGTGGTTTATGTGTAGAATAGTAAACCTGGTTGAAATAATCAATTAAAATGGTGCCACCAGTTTAATTAGATGGGGTTTTTGTTCTAGTTCTGTTAATGAAACTACTCCCAAGGCTCAGATATACCCAAATGTCAGTTAAACTTGCGGTGGCCTTCAAGAATTTTAGTTAGCAAACTAGATTTAAAGGAGAAGAACAATGCATATACACTTGTGAATGATCTGTTGAAAAGACCATATGTCTTGATGGTGTGGCAGCGCGGTGGCGTAGTGGATAGCACAGTCGCCTCACAACAAGAAGGTCCCGTGTTCGAATCCTGGGCCGGGATCTTTCTGTGCGGAATGCTTGAATGTTCTCCCCGTGCTTGTGGGGGTTTCCTCTGGGTGCTCCGGTTTCCTCCCACAGTCCAAAAACATGCAGCTTAGGTGGACTGGTGATTGTAAAGTGAATGTGTGTGTGAATGGTTGTTTGTCTTTGTGTTGGCCTGAGATGGACTGGTGACCCATCCAGGGTGTACTCCCGCCTCTATGTGTGCTTAGCACCCCGTGACCCCGGATTCGGGAATAAGCGGGTAAGAAGATGAATGATGATGATGGTTGTTATATGTTGTTTTACAAGAAATTTGTCTCCCACTTCAGTCGTCCTTGTTCAGTGACTCCCTTTTTAGATAAACAGATAATAGTAACAAGAAGTATGTCTATATTTCAGCCATTGTGGTTAGTAATTAAAATAGCACAAGAACAGTTGAAATCCTACCATCCTATAAGACCTATTGTTTCTCTTAAAATGTGGTAGCAAAATGAGGAGAACAGGAAGTCCTAAAGAATAGATGTGCTGTAAAATTGCTTTTAATTGGTTTTCTTGCAATGCAGTGGCAAACAGATGTGGCCTTGCCACAAATATTTAATGTCCCTTTTAAAAATTTATGGGCCCTGAAAACCTCACTGGTGGTTAAGTAGTCAAAGTATGATGTGAAAATAATGCAGTGTGGGTAAGCAGTCAGATTTTGCATGTCATCAAGTTCTTGTTATATTCTGTGAAACAATTCTATCAATTGCCTCTGCTTAAAAAGCTCATATATCAGATCTTCTTCTTCTTCTTCTTCTTCTTCTTCTTCTTCTTCTTCTTCTTCTTCTTCTTCTTCGTCTTTCGTATGCTCCCGTTAGGAGTGGCATGACGGATCACTCTTCATTCATTCATTCATCTTCCTACCCGCCCATTCCCGAATCCGGGGCCGCGGGGGTCCGCTGCGCCCATCCCAGCACACATAGGGCAAAAGGCAGAGGGCACACCCTATTTAATTTTAAATCTGATACAAATGAACCAAACCAGTACAATGTATAAAAACAAATTAAACATTAGTGCTATCTCATTTAAACTTTTGGATTTATGTTAAAGGTGGAGCCGTGGCCCAGAATTAGGGTATAAGCGGGTAAGAAGATGAATGAATGAATGAATGAATGAATGAATGAATGAATGAATGAATGAATGAATGTTGATTTATGTTAAACATCTAACAAACCAGTATTATACACGTCAAGTTGTTTTTTGTTAATTTGTTTTGGACAGTATTTAATTGCTGGACCTGGTGCAAAAACATATACTTCTATTAAAAAATTTACTTAAATAATAAAATATTTAGCAGGATTATTCGCACACTTTGCATCCAATAGAGCTTTTGGCATGTATTTGGGAGAAATGTACCATAGACACATGCACAACATATGGAACTCTATCCTGATAGTAGCGTGAAGCAGAGTAAGGTAAGTTGCTATTTGTTGTCGCTTAGTTTTTTTTCTGTTTTTAATTACTTGCTGTTTCATTTTTTTTGTTTTAACTTTTACCTCCATTAACTGTTTTCTTCTGGTCTGGGTTGTAAATCCTGACCAAGTCTTTTCCCAGTTGTGAGGCATTAATAAATTACACGTTTGCACCAAATAAAAAGTCCCTTAAAAATGACCTTATATGTTTTTTATAAAGACTAATTTATTAGACATTTATTATCAGCAATAAACATTTTTGTACTACAGATGCTCCAAATACTCTAAGTGATCTAAATATGATATTTCCAGTTATATCTAAATTTTTATTAATTATTCATTCATTGACTCATCATCTTACCCGCTTATTCCCTAATTCAAGTTCACCGGGGTCTGCTGGCGCCTATCCCAGTGCACATGGGGCGAAAGTACGCCTTGAACGGGTCGCCAGTCCATCTCAACACATACACAAACAACCATTCACACACACATTCACTCCTGTGGACACCTAATCTGAATGTTTTTGGACTGTGGGAAACTGGATTACCTGGAAGAAACCCACACAAGTGCAAACTCCGTACAGAAAGATCCCCAGCCTGGGAATATAATACGGGACCTTCTTGTTGTGAGTAATTATTTATTCGAACTAGAGTGTTGAGTTGGAAGATCATAAACATTAAGTGGCTTTGTGCTGTATATTATGGCTTTTTAGTTAGTTTGTGCTGTCGTGAGTTTATATGTATACGAGTTAATAAAGTTTATATATATACTCTATATGACTCTTCCTATTGGTTTGAATAACTTTCAATAGTCTTCACAAGCCTCTGTTACCATTAGTCAATCTTTGACTGACTAGGATTAACAGGATTTCATGTGTGAATATGATCGGGGAGCCACGCAGTTCAAGGGCAATATGTCAGGGGAGCCACAAATTCAAATATCAGACAAAGTCAGTTCACAAATCCGCTTCCTACAATTTTTAATTGGGATGCTTTTATATGTTGTAGAATTCATCTTATTCCTAGACTTTTAATGAGTATAGAAGAGTTCACACATTTAATACTTTTGTCCATATAGTGTATGTGCGTATGTGCATATTGAAACCCAGAGGTAAATGAGGAGTTAGGAAAAATAAAGAAAGCAGAGGGCAAGGGAAATAGAGAGTGTTAGAAAAGAGGAAAAAAAGAGTGCAAAGAGACATTCTTCTGTTCTGCGCACTATGGCTGAGTGAAAACTTAGAGCCTATCAATCGTTCCCATTTAGGTCTAGCCCCATCAGTTACTCCACATGAAAAGGGCCTCGCCACAGCATCATAATAAAATGGGTGAACTGTCACACAGTGCCTTAATGTCTGGGCCAAGGAACACAACACTCTCTTGTACAGTACTGAATGGTTCTCATTATTTTTGCTATAGAAGTATAAGTGTTAAACAAGAAATAGTGATCATTCTGCATGCTGAAATCACAGCAGAAATCACAGTTGATACAGCATTTTTAAACGTGTTAAAATGGATGGAACTATTCACATATACACCCCATAGATAGATAGATAGACTTGAAAATGCAAGATTCATAGGTTGCTTTATTTGCATGAAAATGTACACCCATTACAAACTTTTGCACTGCACGTTTTAATAGAATTTTTGGGATCGCAAAACTCTTGGGCCTCTATGCTTATTTCATGGACTGTTAAGGACATAGGGTTAAAGTTCCACTTCTACAAGAGGTTTTGTTTCCATTCACAAATCCCGCCGGATTAAAATCCCCTTGTTCAAAACAAACAGATTGCGTTCTCAGTCTACGGCATAGAGACTGTTAATGTTGTTCAGATGAATCACAGTCTCATGTGGCTCTCTACAGCCCAGTAACATTGCTTTGTTAAAGTCACAGGCACAGAGAAACTTTATAATAAAATTATAATTCAAATATATAAATCTTTGATTCTCACCGTTTTGATGCTGTCTTGTTCTATATGGGTGTGTGTGCAAATTTTACTGCTTATGTTAGGATCTCATAATAGACAGAAGAACTGTTGGTCCTAGCAAATGTCTGATGTTGAAAAAAATATTACAGCCACACAATTTAGTCAAAGCCTTGTGTAGATGTTAATATAAGAGCTTAAGTGAGGTTGTGTTCACATTTGTTTCGTGCATTTGCTCGATTAGTGCAGATCATTTTAGGAAATCTGAATGACGCCATCTGAATCCTGGTGCACACCAAAGATGCAGACTATATCACTAAAAACTGGAACAAAAAATATATGCATCAAACACAGACCAAATATATCAATATATATAACAAGATATAACAAGACTCGAAGCAAATATATTCCAATTCCATTCATTCATTTTTTTTTTTGCCTGCTTATTACCTAATTTGGGGTCATGGGGGTTTGCTGGAGCCTATCCCAGTGCACATAGAGCAAGAGGCAGGTCACCAGTCCATTGAAAAGCCACACATACAAACACATATTCACTCCAATGAGCAATTTTTTGAATCACCATTCAAACTAATGTACATGTTTTTGTACTGTGGGAGGAAATTGAGTAGCCAGAGAAAACCCATGCAAGCGTGTGGAGAAAACCCATGCAAGCTACACACACAGAGATTTCTGGTCCAAGAACCTTCTTGTTGTGAGGCGACTGTGCTAACCACATCCCATCGTGCTGCTCTATTCCACTTCCAATACATTCCAATTGTATTTGACACATTACATATAGTAAAATGTATTTCTTGACCTATCTTGAAAAGTGTGGACAGAGCGCAAGATCAGCTAGGGTAGGGTTGAACCCAGGTCTTCCTGGTCTTCCAATGAACGACAGCACCATAACCATCTCAGCCACCACTGCCCCAGGGCAGCAGATCTTAGCTTTGCATGCAACAAAGAAAATCCTAGTATCCTAAACATTCTTGGAGTTATTTAAGAAATAAAGTAAAACATTTTACACATGCACATGACAAGTGCAATTTATCGATTACACACCATGTTTTTAGATCTACTGTGTATCAGGTACTAAATATATTACTTTGCCTTTAGGTTTGTTTTTCAAAAATGCGAGTTGAAACACTAAGCAGACCAAGCCCAAAATAAGTCCTTTCCTATAGGTCCAGATCCAATGAACCAAACGAGGCAAATTAAATGGGTGAACACATCCTAAATCTGCCATAGGATGTTCTAAATATGGCAGTGGATATGATAATCTGGAAACCTAATACATCTGTCCATATAGTGTGCATATCCATCTGAGCTGACAGATACTGAGTGGTGTACTGCAAATTTGTTACGATACTGTATAGACAGATTGCAGAAATAAAAACATTTGTCAATGGAGCGTGAAGCAAGTCAGCACAGTGCCGGCTGTGCATCTGTGTACAGTCTCGAAAGGCACATATTTGCAAACAGATCAAGTCCCAATTGGAACAACTAATTATCAGTCATTTTACATTTATTTATAGTTCCAAGAAACATAGCATATAGCTACCTTGTACAGTCTCTTCATCATGTTGGTGAAGCATGTGCATATGAAAAGAACTACATATTAAAAGTTTGTCTTGTTATTGTTTGAGAGATTCTTTTATTAACATGCTTAATTAGCAGTGATTTAACACTCGGTTGACCAGAGTTTTGCTCTTGGCCAGAAATATTTATCTTCGCTGAAACCTTCACTGTGCGATGTGCCTAATGACCCTGTTACTGAATAATAATTTAGCTTCAGTATGCAAGCATTATTTGCAGGACATGATCATTGTGTTACAAATTGCTATGTTCATACAGTAAGATATTACAAAGTTCACACGGTTAAATATATTGTGCTGTCTACACATGAAGAAAAGAAATCGAGCAAAGTTGCTGTACTAAAAATTCAGTTCGAACCCTGGTGATAACTGTCATGACAATCAGCTGCAGATATAGAATAAATTGATTCTTTTTGATTGATTTGATTGATTGATTCATTCATTCATTTATTCATTCATGCATGTATTCCTTTTTTTAGTCATTCATCTTCTAACCTTCTTATTCCCTAATTTGGGTCACAAGGGTCTGTTGGTGCCTATCACAGTGCTTACAGGGAAAAAGGCATATTTGTGATTTGACTACCAATGTTAATATATAATAAACTATATGGACATATGTGTGTCTAACTACCAACACATTAAGATTTCTCTTCACTGGAACCTGACAATCATGACAATGAATTGGTCACCAGGCTTCATAGCTTTATAAAGATGATGGAGTGTCACAGCTTGTGTACAAGAACTAAAGCCCTGATTGCAATTCTACAGATTACTTTTGAATTGGAATACCGACGGAATCCTAGACCTCCTCAACTGCCAGTAAAGTAGTGTCTTGTATAGTATGGAGGAAAAGTATGAAAATCTCAACCACCTAGCCAAATTCCACAACCTATTGGGAAGAATAATATTAAATCTGAATTATAATCTTAAAATTCCCATATTAAAGTGATTGACAGGCGGCATAAAATATACTGTAGTAAAATAAATATACAAATTCAGATCAAACCTCAATGATATTTAGCAGTATGATGTGAAAATAGGGCGGCACGGTGGCGTAGTGGATAGCACGGTCGCCTCACAGCAAAAAGGTCCCAGGTACGATTCCCGGGCTGGGGATATTTCTTTGCAGAGTTTATATTTTCTCCCGGCACTAGTTTCCACTGAGTACTCCGGTTTCCTCCCACAGTCCAAAAACACGCAGATTAGGTCAATTGGTGAGTCTAAATTGTCCATAGGAGTGAATGTGTGTGTGAGTTGTTGTTCGTCTATGTGTTGCCCTGAGATAGACTGGCGACCCGTCCAGGATGTACGCCTGCCTCTCACCCTAAGTGCGCTGAGATAGGCACCTGCAGACCCTTGTGACCCTGAATTAGGGAATAAGCGCGTAAGGAGATGAATAATTGAATGAATGAACGAATGAATGACGTGACGGTGGTTTATTTCTGAAACTGAAATAAGGTCAAATCTTTGAAGACTATATATTGTATTATTATATGTGTATTAAATATACATATACTTATATTATTATATTACGTGTGTGACTTCAGTAGCATATTTGTGATTTTTTCCTTTTTTATGGATCTACAGGTTTATATGAATAAAGTACTGGAATGTCAGGGATTTTTTTGTTGACATTAATAGCACTTTGCTGAGAAGTTTATCTATTGTGCTTTCCTCTGAGTGGGTTAGTCAGCTGGAAGCCAACCCTTTAAGCATACTCAAGTTACACAAAGGCGCAATTGTAAGAGGTCTGGAGACTTCTCTTCACCCCGAATCACATTAAACGACATGTGTGGAGATTTTATTTTTTTTTTCGTGAGAGAAGATGATTGAAACAACACCACTTCAAGCTGCAGAGTAAAACAGCAGGCCACATGACGAGAGGCAGCTGACCGGACACAACAGCTGAAAGCCCTATACCACCCCCAGATAGCCACAATATTATTTTCTCCCTCTTTTTTCTTTTGTCTTTGTCTTTTTCCTGCCTTACCGACAAGCAGAAAGGAAGACAGTTTGAGTCAACAATCTGCTCCTTATTTAGTCAGTGTCTCAGGAGGCGAGCAATTCTCCAATAGGGAGCCGTCAGGAACAGCTGATGCTCTGTAACAGAGACTCGGAGACGAAGCATGTCAATGAAATACTGCGTCAGTTTTACCCTCCTCACCCTTTGACCAGTCTTTTTAGCTACAGTTGCAGTTGGCTAGTCCCTCTCTGAGAAATTAATTGAAAACCTTCAAATCTTAAGACACTAAGAAGCAGAGTTCAGCACTTCCTCCCTGTCTGTGCTGTTTAGCATGCTTTTGCCTGCAGTATTTGGGATCAAACTCCCATCTGCATTAGAACAGGAAGCTAAATTTAGCAGCAGGATCAGCAGTTGTTCCAGCAGGTAAAAGATGCATCTGATTTGATTTAAAAAATTCTGAAGGGCTGCACAGCTTCACAAAACACAAAGTCACTCATCAATTAAATTGCTAATCTTTCAAGATTATAATGCCACATGCTGCCAAGGGATACAATAATACTTGACATAATGACGATGCAGGGAAGTTTCATTTCATCGATGCCTCTCACCAGACCCTGCGGAGATTTTTGCATTTCAGCTCATTAATACTTCAAAATTGTGGAGCAATATTTAAATGTCTCTATTGCGTTTTGCTAGTGTGAAACCCCTAGGAAGTGTAAAGACATCATATTGCATACTTAAAGACAGGAAAGTGCTTGTTTGTATACTGACTGCTGATTGTTGAAGACAACAGCTAAAAAAAGAAGCATAGTTGTTACTGGCTATTATCCTCATGTTCTGCAGCTCAAGAACAATCACCATATCTTTCATCTGCAATAAGGACAGTAGTTGGTGATACACAGTTACTGCATATAACTCTTCATTAACAAAGAGAAAGAAAAATAGTCTGTAAGATAAAAAAGCTACCAGATTCGTTTAGTTCATAAAAGCGTACAGGTGTTTGATCCTACATAGTAGTCATCCATAACACAATCAACTTATCTCTTTTACAATCCTTAAGTGGCTCTTCAAACTAAAGAGCAGAAAGTCCCGAGAGCCTGATGGTAAAATCTGATTGATGGTGAGGACTTGTGTGTGCGTCTTTGATTGACTGCCTGGTTTCATTGCTTAGGCTGCCACTGCTAGGCCATGTGACAGCTGACTTGCTGGGAGGGGTCATAATGATCCTTATGTGTATAGTCTTTTTAGAGAGGGTTGCCTCCATTGATGGTTGTCGCCATTGTATTGAAGGACTGTTTTAACTTCTGGGTTATAAGGCGACATGCTATTTACCGAGAGCACCATGCTAACCTCAGCACAGATTATTGTGTGTGTATGAACATAGGTGTCTGTTTATCTGTTAGTGCGTCTTACCTGCCAAGCCTTGTTCTTTATTCAGGTTTCTCAATCCTCACATTACAAACTTATCACCTTGTTACGGTTTCTCCTCGTTTCTATTTGCATGTGTGAACACACTTTAATGTGTGAATCATGGAAAACAAAACAAACCCCACCAAATTAACTACTGGATATCCTGTATGTATGTAAGCCTGTATGTATACTGTATGTACCTAAGTCTCGAACCGGTCCATTCCTTTTTAAAGCTCAAGTATCACACTAAGCTTGTGTACATTTAAGGCAGAAGCTTTTACATGATTACATTTTTTTTTTACATGAAACATCACTTGCATTTTACTTCAATGCAAATACAAAACATTATGCCCGTATAAATTAGCAGGAAATCATCCTTTGAGGTTGGCATTCATCCTTTGAGGTTGACATTGATTTTCACTCAATTCACTTTCACAGGCTTTCATGGACCATTATTGATTAGGACAGACCATACCATGTGAATTGCATTGGCAGAGTTTGTTATGCTATAAAGTAAATGTCGGTTTTTTACAATATCCTGCGTGACCCAAAGTGTCAAAAATGTGCCACAATAAAAGCATTTTTACAAATTTTACAGCACTTTAATTCAGGTAAATATTTAAAGGCACCATTCTTTACTGCAGGAATGTTGTGGGGAAAATGTTTTTTTTGTTGGTAGATTTCATTCATTATTTTTACAGCAGTATTGCAGAATTAATTAATTCATTCATCTTTTAACCTGGTTATTCCCTAATTCGGCAAGAAGCGGGGGTACACCGTGGAGGTCGCCAGTCCATAGCTGGGCCACACATAGACGAACAACCACGCACATTTCCACTCACTTCTATGGACAATTTAGAATCACCAGTTGACCTAATGTACATGTTGTGGGACACACAAAGACCGGGGACATCGAACCCATTGCTGTGAGGTGACCATGCTAACCACTATGCCACCGTGCCGAATTAATAATGAAGATAATTTATCTTATAATTTATTTTTGCAGCAGTTGCTTTAGTTTGCTTTCAACACTTATCAAAAAAGATTATTGTTTTGATTTAATTGCGCAAAATATATTGTGATTGTCTTGTTTGTAAGGGGGGTTAATGATGTTACCTCTTTGTTTTGCACATCGTGTCAGTAAGAACAGAACACATACCTGCTCTAACACACATTTCTTTCTCCAAACAATCGGTTTGATTGTAAAATGAACACTCCTTTTGTCTGCATTATTTTACCAGATTATGAAGAATTGTATTAGTTATTGTAATCTACACTGTTAGCCAGCAATTGTAGCGATAATTTCTTTTGGCATGCAATTATTATCAATCAGAATCAATCATAATTTTACCTATTGCACCATAATTAGTTAAAATTGGGTAAGTTGCGCATCCGAAACATTGATTATGTAAATGAGGCAGTTTAATCAGAGATGTGGCAGTGTTTTATCAAACATGCTGAGTTTAATCATCATGTTGAATACATGAATGTTCAGTGTACGTTCATTCAACACGTTTAACTGCCTATTACAGCTTTTGCCAAAAAACGATGTCTAACCATAAAGCTTAACCCGAGTGTATAGCAGTTGCACATTATCTGATGCTTCTGCAACTGATCTCACCTGACTGTAGCATCAACCTAACCTTAAGTTAACGCAACATCACAACATCTGATGTCTGTTTTTTTTTTAAGAATAACCTTAAACTGAGACAGCAAAACGTTCATTTGCAGGTCTTCCATATAGGTTAATGTATGCTTGTTTTCTATCTCCTTTTACAGTAAATATTACAGTATCTGGTAGACAGCACTTGTTGGGCCTGTATGACACAGCTGGTCAGGTAAGATACATGGCATCACATCATTTATATGCTGTTTATTTGCGCATGATTACATATAGTCTCAGCCCCAGATATCCTGCCCATGAACTGATGGTTAAACACAAAATACATATAGAACTCATCAAACTATTTGGAATTTTATAAGTCATACTTATCTGCTGGCTTTTACAGAATGTTGTGTGTTGTGTTGTTTCCAGTTTGCCTGGAAACAAAGCTGTCTGTTGTAAATGTTAGCTTAGTGGTTTCGAATCAACAGCCTAACACCTTAACCACTGTGCTGTTATTACTGGCCACTGAACCCATAACTGCTTAGAAGGATATAAAAAATGAGATAAATGTAAGACACTCTGAATAGAAATGTCTGTCACGTGCCAGAAATGTAACGTAAATGTATGTATGTAAGTTGTTAGAATGTCTGTAATGGCCTGTGTAAAAATATCAGTATAGCTAACTCTCCGGATCATTTTTTTGCACAATAGTGTATCAACATTCTAACATGAGTGTTAATAGTCATTTTATGAACTGATTTACATTTATGTTAATATTTCATTAAAGTTCTCAGTGTGTGTCAAACGCATTCCTTTTCCACTCCTGTAGTGATAGACTCATATGGCATAAAGTAAGCATGATATAAAAAATATGGGTCGTATTGTTATATAATAGTGAAAAAAATACGTAAAAACTTAATAGACAAACAAATAGCTATCATGATATTTATTGTATTATATTGTATTGTGAGGCCCTTGTCGGACTGCATGCTTTACATGTTAGAAGCTCCGTTTTCTAATAATTCAATCTGCTATAATCGAGTGAACTGAATTTTTGCCATCAGTCCGATTATCTGCGAACAAAAGACTCAGTATGTCTTTTACTATAACCTAAATGCAGAATTTCAACAGTATGTGCAGTATGTTCAGCCCTGCAGAAGGACACACTGTTAGACAGCGTGTATAAGATATTCGACAGGTTGCCAAATAAACTTGACATTTTGATAAACGACTTTGATGGGTTTCTCTAATACAACACTCCTGGGCTGGATTCCTTTAACATCTAACTGTTATTGACAGCTTTATTGCTTTACATCAAATAACTCAATACCACCAATGTAAATAAGCTTCTTCAGATGTCACCTAATAGAGAACATGTGTATGGTGCACACAGTATTATGAGGCAACATCCATCTGAAAGAAGGAAAAGCTGTCAGGTGCTGTTCAGAGTAACAGCTGTGTGTTCGTGGATCTGGTCCGACTTTTAGTAAACCAAATACAACATAGTATATGGTATAGCCTGCTAAATAATAATAAAAAAATATATATATATATATATATAAGTAACTTTTACTTACCATAAAACAAACTTAGTTAAAAAAAATAACTTGTTTCAGTAAAGTCACATGACATTATATGGTCAAATGAAAAGTGATTAAGTAAGTCATCACAAGTTATTTCAGATTTTATTTTTTATAAGTAATTAGTTATAGTTACTAATTACTTCTCACAAATATAAACTGAGTTACATCGTTGTAAAAGTAACTAATTACCAATAACCAACAATTGCGTTACTTTTCTTAAATAGTTTAAATAAATGAAGTGGACACCAAATTGAATAAATTATTATTATTATTATTATTATTATTATTATCATTATTATTCATTCATCTTCTAACCCACTTTTCCTAGTCCAGGGTCACAGTGATTTTTGCAGTAGCCTATCTCAGCGCACATAGGCTCATACTTATTCACACATAAGCAATTTAGAATCACCATTAACCTAATGTTTTTGGACTGTGGGAGGAAACCGGAATACACAGAGGAAACCCACACAGGCTCAGGGAAAACATGCAAACTCTGCACAGAAAGATCTCTGGCCCGGGAATCGAACCCTGGACCTTCTTGTTGTGAGGAAACCGTGCTAACCACTATGCCACCAACCTGCCCATTATTATTATTATTATTATTATTATTATTATTAACAGTTTACACTAATCTACACTATTTTTACTGGTATCATTCTTTCATTATTTCATCTTCTTGCCCGCTTATTCTAGAATTCGGGGTACTGGGGGTCTGCTGCAGCTATCCCAGCACACATAGGACGGGAGGCGGGGGTACACCCTGGACGAGTCTTATGGTGTCATGTGATGATGTATCATGTGATGATGATGATGATGATGATGATGCTTCATTAAATTTGAATTATTGGCATAAAGTATTTCGTTGTGGTGATCAGTTACATGTTACATAAACATTGCATCTTACATTCCATGCTTGTGTGTGAATACACACTACTCTGCCTCTATTTCGAAGAGCGTTTCATTTATTGTAACCGGCTTATTACCTTACTTGGGTTCATGAGATGGGGGTCTGCTAGAGTCTATCCCAGGGCATAGGGCAAAATGCAGGTGTACTTGCTGGACAATTCACCGGTTTATCAAAGTGCCAAACAATCACACACATTCACTCCTATGGGCATTTTAGAATCACCTAAGCAACGTATGTATGATGTATATGTTTTTGGACGATAGGAGGAAACCAGAGACTAGCAACAAACAAGTTTTAACAGTAACAGCGTTGTAACAGAATTTGTCAGTAATTTGTATGATTTGTTCTTTGTCTAAAATTCTGTTAATTTACAGATATTAATTACATTTGAGGTTAACGGCGCGGTGGTGCAATGGTTAGCACGGTCTCCTCGCAACAAGAATATTCCGGGTTCGATTCCAGGGCCGGGGATCCTTCTCTGCAGAATTTGCATGGTCTCCCCGCGCTTATGTGGGTTTCCTCCGGGTACTCTGGTTTCCTCCCACAGTTCAAAATCATGTACATTAGGCTGATTGGTGATTCTAAATTGCCCATAGGAGTGGATGTGTGTGTGGTTGTTCATCTATGTGTGGCCTGTGGTGGACTACCCCTGCCTCTCACCCTATGTTCACTGGGATTGGCTCCAGCAGACCCCTGTGACCCCAAATTATGGAATAAGCGGGTAAGAAGATGAATGAATGAAGATTTAGTGAGTCATTTTGATAGTTAAAAGCACTATATCATTAAAGCTGACTTGACGTGACTTATTTATAACGTTGTCATTCCCATCACTGGATGTTACTCATGTGTACATTCACCTTTCACAATATAAACCTGCACATTTAAGCAGGTCTGTAATCAATTTTAATAACTTTTAATATTCCTCTTATCTTTATTGACAGATTTTATTTTTCACAACAGACATGTTTTAAAAAAAAGAATTTACTTCTTATTATCTTAAGTTTGATCCTCTTCTGTTACAGGAAGATTACAATCAGCTGCGACCACTTTCTTACCCAAACACTGACGTCTTCCTCATCTGCTTCTCTGTGGTGAACCCAGCGTCGTATTACAATGTACAGGAGGAATGGGTTCCTGAGTTGAGGTCCTGCATGCCTCATGTGCCATATATCCTCATAGGCACACAGGTGATTACCACCAATTCAACATATCAGCGAGTGTGTGCGCGTGTGTGTGCGTGTGTGAGAAAGAGAGAGAGAGAGAGAGAGAGAGAGAGAGAGGGAGAGAGAGAGAGAGAGAAACTATTAATCGTTTTATTCCATTTCCTCTCAATCTTAGGTCCTGTTAGATTGAGATTCACTGTTCTATTAAAAGTCTATAAAATTAACAGTATTAGTGAGATCAGACACTAACGTCAGGTAGGGACATCTGGGTGCAGTTCATCCCAAAGGTGTTCAGTGGTGTTAAGTTCAGAATTCAGGACTTAGTGCCAAACACTAATTTTTTACTCTAATAATAACTCAGGATGTGATAATGAAGGTCAGGGATTTTGTGCTCAGAGTCATTGTCATGCTGGAACAGATTTTAGTTTCAGTGAAGAAATAATGTAATACTCCAACATAGAAAAATATTCTAGACTTCCATATTTGTAGCAACAGTTTGGAGAGGAACCACATATAGATCTGCTGGTCAGGTGACCACAAACGTTTGGCAATATAGTGTATATTATATATATAATATTAATATAATATATGAATGTGAAATATATAATATATAAATGTATATTTGTGTATCTTTACAAATGTATGTACAGAGAATACATATATAATGATGCTGCTTTTTTAAGGGGTTTATCGTAATAGATGGAAATTGCTGTTTGTGTATTTGATTGGATTATTCATACGGCAGATTGATTTGAGAGACGATCCAAAGACACTGGGCCGTTTGCTCCAAATGAAGGAGAAACCACTAACTTATGAGCAAGGCCTAAAACTGGCAAGAGAGGTATGAAAATCTTCATTTCATCTGTAAAGTACCTTTTCTAAGACGTATATCGACAAGCATGTCATGCTTGTACATGTTTTTGTGTTGTGTATACAGATCGGTGCACAGTGCTACCTCGAGTGTTCAGCGCTGACCCAGAAGGGGCTAAAGACAGTGTTTGATGAGGCTATCCTGACAATCTTCAGCCCCAAGAAAAAGAAGAGGTGCTGTACGTCATGCCGGAGCTGCTGTACTATTGCATGATCCCAGTACCATGAGGCATATCAGCCAGTGCATCATACATCAGCAAGCTGAAACATGGAAACATGATGTCTAGTTAAGGCAGGACGGAGACACAATCAAATTCCTTCAGGATATGAAGTGAGATAGGGCTTTTCAGTACCTCCAGCTTATTCAGCATCAACGCTAATGTCATGCAAAATCACATTTCAGTTTTTCTTTTATATATAAAGTGTTTTTATATTACAATATTACAGTGATATTTTTATGTTACTTAAAATATCTCTTTTGAACATTTTGTAGAGACTTCGCACACACAAAATGAATTGGATTGGGTCACGGTGAAAATCCGCTCTGCATACATAGAACTCAGACAAAATGCAGACGGGTTCGATTAAAAGAGTTTTCTTTTGGGAAATACTCAATAGTCTATATTTTTTTTAGTCAATTGATGAGCCAGACATTCTATTCATGATTATGCCAAAGACGGTTTGCTTTATAAGCTTTAGACAGAGAGAGAGAGAGAGAGAGAGAGAGAGAGAGAGAGAGAGAGAGAGAGAGAGAGAGAGAGAGACAGGTTTCTGTATTGCCTCAAGGCTACTTCCCCAATTACCACTGTACAGTACTGTCCTGTTTTTCAGCTATAGGTTAGGGTAACTTTAACACAACCCTTTAAAGGCCTGCAAAACAACCTCTGTAAAGGGTTATATTTTTTCATTAAACTGATTTTGTTAGTAGCCCTAGCTATACATATAAGATAATAAAGGAACTTAGTTTTATAAGGCTCGATACAGAAAGACAAAAATCAAATGGGCAAAAACATAAGGATTTAGCACAACATTTCAAGCCACTGTTCCTGTGTTCCAAGCCTGCTGTAGGTTACTCACCATCCTAAAACTTAATCAAGCAGTCAAACTGAATCATTCTTCAGGATGTCTTTAAATAATCCATGATCGTAGTAGCACCAGGATTTCATCATCTACAGTTAAAACCGAGCTATTTATTTATAGCGATTGCACTACAGGAGCCAAATACTAACCTCATTTTTCATATCATTTCCACTTAAGAAGGACACTTTGGCTTTCCACACAGATGACATAGCCAGTTTTTCTATTCACCTACTTTTGGCTACAACGTTAAGAAATCGGAATTTAACCTCGCCTTGCCTTGCCTTTGAAAATAGGATTGTCGATAAAAATGGATTGTTTAGAATTGAGTAGCAGACAGATTTTTGCATCGCTGCTTATTTTAAGAAATCAGCTGCCTCATCCACCCACAAGGTATTTAATAGAATATAAAATTATAGACAATTGTACAACAATGGTGCTTTAACGATCCTCAGGTGATGAAGTATATACTTCTAAAATCTGCATTTTAAACATGGCCAATAGTTTACAGCCAAAATGTCTCTATACTCTGTAGGGTTCAAATTTCCCTTGAATTTCCAGAAGTACGGATTAAAAAGACTGACATTACTCCGTTGGCTATCTGTTGCAATCTAATCAATTAATCAAATGTTAAACCATATATTTTTTTGGCCTTCGGCTGCTCCCACTAGGGGTGACTACAGCAGATCAACCCCAGCAGATCTTTTTTTTTTTTACGCTGGATGCCCTTCCTAATGCAACCCTCCTCCTAATTGAGCCTGAAACCATGTGCCTTCCATGTAGCAGAGTCAAGTTTTTTCTTCTCTTTCTTTCTTTCTTTCTTTCTTTCTTTCTTTCTTTCTTTCTTTCTTTCTTTCTTTCAGACACAGTGCCCTATTATTCTATGCAATGAATTGTATAATGTAATCATCCATCCACAACCAGCATTAGCCATAGATACATTAACTGCAACTTGAACTGTGTACTTTTTTTATTTAGAATGTGGTGAGGTTTTTTTTATATGCATTATTTACATTATTATATAGTGAGACAAAAATTTAGTTACCAGTGTTTAATAAACCAGTAGCTTCATGAATTACTGCTTTTCCGTATGAATCAAGTAATTATTCCATCACTGTATATATTTATTTGATTCCGTACAGAATAACAATAAAACATATAAATGTAATAAAAGTTATATATTAATTTTAATTTTCATTCATTCAATTATTCAATGGACAATTTTAGAATCACTAATCAACCTGGTGTCCATGTTTTTGAACTGTGTTAGGAAACCCGGAGGAAACCCATGCAAGCGTGGGAAGTTCATGCAAACTTTGCACAGAAAGATCCCTGGCCCTGAAATCGAACCGTGCCCTTCTTGTTGTGAGGCGACCATGCTAACCACTATGCCACCACACAGCCTAATTGGAATTTTAAAGAGGGTATAAATATTTGACCCCTTGGCAAAACAAGACTTAGTACTCGGTGGTAAACCCTTGTTGGCAATCACGGGTCAGATATTTCCACATCTCAAGAGGGATATTTGTCATATTCATCTATTCAGATTCTCTCCAAGTCAATGAAGTTTCGAGTCTGACGTTTGCCAACTCCCTCCTTTAGTTCTATGGGATTATGATCTGGAGCCTGACTAGGCCACTCCTGGACCTTTATGTGCTGCTTCTTGAGCCTCTCCTCTCCTTTTTTTCTGTCATTGATGCAGGTCTTTCACCCACTTCACTAAAATCACTCAGATGTTCAAACTTTACAGGGTCTTTGTGAGCAAGCAGAATCATGTGGTGCTATAGTGGGTCACCAATAGTTTTCTTGGTTACTATGGTCCCAGCTGCTGAGATCATTGACAAGATCCTCCCATGCAGTTCTGAGCCTCAATAATCGCATGATCATTGAAACTTCATGAGGTTAAATCTTGCATGGAGCCCCAGACAGAAGGAGATTGATGTTATTTTTATTTGCAAATAATCACACCAAGTGTATTTCAGTCATGTGTAAGTCTACAGTCTGGTCCCTGACATCTTTTGACAACTCTTTGGTTTTAGCCATGGTGCAGATTTTGGAATCTGATTGATTGATTGATTGATTGATTGGTTGCTTCTGTGGACAAGCGTCTTTTTCTCCTTTTAAGTCAGTGCTCCTACTCTCAGCTTGTTTCCTGTTAAAAAGCCGCTTGGTAGCTACTTTTGTTCTGCATTGATCCAAAATTTATTTCACTAATTTCTGGATGTTTCTGTGAGCAAGGCCCTTAACCTCCAATTGCTCATTTGTAAGTCACTCTAAAGAAGAGTCTGCCAAATGCTGTAAAATTGTGATCATAGACAAAATTATAAAATACATTTAAGAGCACAGCAATGCTTTGCTTGTTTTTTTCCTTTGATCTGTACCCCAACCTTAACGCTAGACCTAACCCTAGTCTACCCAATCTTCAAACCCAGTCCTACTCTCCTTAACCTCAACACAAAACCCAACCATACCCTTATTCTCAAAATTCAAATCAGCCATTCTGTACTAATTCTGTACAACTGGTTAACTTGTGCATTTACTGCCCTCTGGTGGAAATGAAACTACTTAAAAGGTGCACAAAATGCAGTGTCTCCTCTGCCACAAATTCCTACTGACTTCTGCTACTAGAGAAATTCTGTTTCTCCTAAAATTACATCCTGATACAAGTGTAGACTTTTTACCTTTAAAAATACTTGAATATCTCGATTTCAAAGCCCTTCTTTCTCCACACCACAAAACAGGTAACACGTATTATCACAAAAACAGGTTTATTTAACGTCTCTGTATTTTTTTTTTAAATAATTACGATTTATTCTGTTCATCACACCCTTTCTTCTAAGTTTTTACAAACATCATTCCATCCAAAATATAAATCACACAAGACTGATGGAAATGGACAGTGGCCTACAGATAAGAGCAATAAAAAATACATCTTTCTCACATGTAAAATCCACACCCATGATTTTAATTTGAAATAAAAGACAAACTTAAACAAGGAAAGTGAGTCCAAGTGGTTTAAGTCTCAACCCACTATAGTGGATAAAATTTCTGTTGAGAAATAAGACTGCTTCAGCATGTAGAAATACATCACCAACTTTTCATCTCAAACACTCCTTAAAAATATTCTAGCTTTATTCAATTTATTTTTACAAGATCCAACCAAGAGTGGGAAACCTCAGTGCTGCTTTTCGCTAAAAGATTGTTAAAACAAAATCAACTTTGTCAAATACACTAAATAAATGTAGCTCCGAACACTGCTTTCACAAGTTAACAAAATTTTCTGTGGTGTCAGATTAACTTTTAGCTTCCTAAATTCTTTTGAAGTAAAGAGCTAAGGAATTAAGAATTAAATTGGCAACAGCTTTTAATAATTCAATAAAGAATACTTCAGCAGAATTGTCAGACAGCACTGTGGAACGCTTCAGGGATTTAACCAGTAGTGGACTGACACCAGTCTCTACACTAGAAGCACTTAATCACTTTTGTAAAATTATGCAATGAATTCAACCTACTTAAGTGATTTTGCTGACACCTTTTTCATGGGGTGATTATTTCTAGACTCTGGTACAGTAGTCACACATTTCGAGGACATGGTGATAAAAGTAAGATGTAAGATAAAGCCTCTTGTTGAAAACTGATGCAGTCTTCGGCACTGCACTCTTGGGACGGAGGGGGGGGGATTCTGTTCTCAGGATTTTCTAGATAAATCCATTAATGTAGTTTATATTTATTCATTCCTCTTATTAAGAAGTGTATAGAACATCTTCATCCCAATCCTAAACCCTTTCCTAGCCAAGGTAAGCACACATTGTAGAATCATTGTCAAAGGAAAGAGGCTGGAAAGGTGTTTTTTTTTTTTTTGTTTTTTTTTTAACAGTGCTGGTGGTGGAAAACAAAATGCAGGAGTGTATATTAAAGTAAACTGCACAAGGAGCATGGGAATGTGGCATCCCGGTGGCAGAACATAAGTTGGAGATTGACGTAGGACTAGAGCTTCATCCATGTTTAGGTAGGAATGATACAGTCACTGTTCTGAATTCCTCGTCTCAGCTCCAGCTCTTCCAGCTTCCTCCACAAGTCCTCCCGCTCTTTCTCCTTCTTCTTTTCCCTGAGAAAGGGTGGTGGTTATGATTGGGGGAGGGGGTTGGTTTAGAGAGAATGTAGAATACACAATGCAGGTTAGGGCATGTTTATAAAATCACTCAATAGCAGAGAACTCAAGTACAACGATAGTCTGCTTTTAGCCATTACACAGCCTGCAGTTAAAACCGGCTTTCAGAAGAGATCAGGTGTGCTATATCCCTTTAGTTCCTCATTGACTAAATGACCACTTTGATACAACTAAAGTGATTTTAATATTCTTAAAATGTTGGGAATGTCAGCCATTTTAAATAATTAATAACTACCTGTTTTGAATACTGGGATTATTTATTTTTATGATAATTAAAAGTGCTTTACATAAAGAAATTCAAATGATCACTGTGCATAAATGTGATACAGAAACATACCTTGTTTTGTCTAATATTTACATTTAATTCTACAGTAAAAGAAAAGCGCTAAGCATCTCACCTTTGACGCTCTGATTTGTAAGTTGCAGCAAGTTCATCAAACAGTGCGCTGTTCATCTCCATGAATGATTTTAGCACATTGTAGATTAAAGCAGATATCGCTCTGGTGATGGAAAAAGAAAAACACAAATATTTAAAAAGGAGTCAAATGAAGATAAACTACACCTTACAAAGTGAATTACACCTAATTAACACAGCATATTCTCTCTTTTCCTTTTCAATTCACACTGGACAGAATACAAAAGCCAAACATGCAGTATATGGAGCTTTCTGTCTAATTTACACCACTCTCTATAGGTGCAACCAGAGGGAATAGAGCAAGAACAGCATGTGATTTAATCAGGAAAACCAATGACAACCCTAGCTGAACATAAACTTAACACACTCACAAAATAAAAAGCAAGGATATACACGAGATATAAATGTAAAGTTCACACTTATCAGCAAGTTAGAATTGACCTAAATCTGGTCTGAGAACGTGGGAGGTTTTTTTAACAAATGATTTTTGCTTGTCCGACTGTACAAACATTATCCACATGTCACACTGTAGTAAAGTCACTCACGGGTTCCAGTGCTCTTTGGAGATCCTGTAAAGACTGGCAAACATGATGGGTAGGATGACACTAGAGTTCTCTTCAATCAGACTCATGATGTATTCGTTATTCCAGTAATACAGGGCTCGCTCAGCCACCTGCCACACAGAAGTTAAAAAATATTGCAGTGATTGTGTACAAAAGGTTTGACTGAACTGTACATATAATTAAAAGACTGACCTGAAAATGAGGACTGGATACACATCTGGCTATCTGCTTGAATAACGGCTCCTGTATCTTCACAAACTGTGTAGGTTCGATTACATCGAGAATCTCCTCCAACTCACCGAGGAACATAACCTAAAATCACCGGCAGAGAAAAAAATAAAATAAAATAAAAAATTAAAAAAAATCACCAAGCGCAAGCTGCAACTTTGCTGTGGATATAGAAAATCCTAGGTGTCTAGGAAATTAGTTACAGCCAGGCAAACACAGCAGCAGTGCATACACTCTACAATGCTTTGCTCTCATTCAAGAATTATAGTTATATACAATAACCAACATACACCAAATTTACCTCTTTCTGGCTACATGTTTTTGGCCAGAACTTTAACAAGCCTCGTATCACCTGAAAAGATTTAAATCAAATCAGATACAGAGGAAAAATAATCTGTTCAAAAAAAAAAAACAAAACTTCAAGTAGCTGTCACTTACAGGTTCTGTTAGCGTAGGATCCTTCTCTAAGAATTGCACAATACAGTAGGCCAGCTGCAAGAGACAGAAATGTTCAGTGTGTACTGGCTTGACAACAGCAGCAGTGAAAAATTTATATAGCTGTCTTTGCTCCACTCTGTCGTCTCCAATAAGTGTATCTACATACTGTGCATTCTATCTATCCACCATTCTATCCATCCATCCATTCACCCACAGTGAGAGCAGGAGAGGGAGAGAGTTGCTTAAATATGGTTACAGAAAAAGGGAGTAAATGGCTTAATGAATAATAAGAAAAGAAAAGAAAGGATTTTGGTATTATATCATTAAGGGAATGTTGTCAGTATGATATTTCCTTCCTGTTATTTTACTAAGATCAGTAGCTTCCAGTGTCCTAAGGATTATAAAGCCAGGTGTCACCAGCAAAAACAAACTTGAATACCTGGGCATGGAAGAGAGACAGACTTCTTGCGGAGTGCAGAGGCAGTAAAACTTTAACTAGGAACTGCTTATGTTCAGCTTTTAGGGGAAGTGCAAAACCATTGATGATACTATGGAATAGCAAAGAGCAAGAATGGAATCAATAATAAATAATCGTTGATATTGGCATACAACATTTACTGGTAAAGAGGAAAATACCTTCCCAAGATCTCTAATAGCTCAGCTACTCCATTGAAGTGCTCCGTTTCATACACAAACCTTATCCCACACAGACAAGACAAAATAAAGAAACATCTATGAAAATCAGCAAATCTATCTTTAGTTTGGTTCGATTTAAGTCATTCTTAAAATGCTTATTCTCATTTTCTTACCCTAGGAAAATGTTGTTGATCTGTTTCCGGATAAAAGCCCTGAGACCAAGGAACTTGCCATAAATTCTGTGCAGGACAGTCTTTAGGCAGTCTCTCTCACGAGGATCCTCACTGTCAAACAACTCCAGAAGCTGAGAACAAACAGAGCAAGATAAGACAGCAGTGCTTGGTAAACCAGAAGATTTATTTAACACCACAAATGCATCTCGTAATAACAGACGCATGTTTATAGCCCTGGTAACACTAAACACAAACAGAGCTTCACATTACAATACAACAACCTAACCAAAATATTTTTAGTGTGATGGCAAGGACCTTACAATAAGACACATAGGTTACAATACAACAGCATATATTGCAATAAAATACATCTTGCAATCCATACATCTTGTGCCCTCTTTTTTCTGACACGGTTGCGTCGGAGTTGACAATGTAGTTTAAGATGCACAGCGGGTAGCATTTGCATTAATACTAATGCAAGTGTTAACCACTAAGCTATAATCTATATTTTTGTACAGCCCTACAAAATAAATACATTCAGCCATTGTCTATACCTGATTATTCTTAATCAGGGTCACAGGAATCTAATAGCATATTCCAGTTGTCATTGGGCAATAGGCAATTGTCCACATACAGACAAATGACACCACCACACTATCCACTAGGCTGGTGAGAATCACAAATCAACATAAGATGCATTTTAGGACTGTGGGAGCCAAACCAAAAAACCTGGAGTAAAGTCATACAAGCATGAGAACATGCAAACTGGCAGCTGGGACATGAAAGCAACTCTTATCACTAAACCACTGTGCTTCCCCGACTAAATACATTATGATACACATTTCTATAACAAACCTGTAGAACAAATCTCTGGTCAATGTATTTTTTAGCAATACTGGGCTGAAACTCCTGACTCTCCAAGAAGCGAATGAAGAACTCGTAGATGAGCTAGAGAGAAAGATAAATATTAAGAAACATTGCTTTAGGTATTGTTTGGGTAAATAAAATCCAAGATTGGACAATATGTACAGGAGTCTACCTGCAAGTGAGGCCATGAGGCTTCCAACGTTGGCTCATCCTCCTCTGGGTCAAACTCATTACTGTCACTGGGAGGAAGTGTACGGAATATGTTACAGGACACCTGTTGGAAACCAAGAAAAAGCATTTAATACCCGCTATGTTTACTAATGAAAGGAAGATAATTATTGATCATGACAAACACTCACCATTTTTACAACCTCCGGATAGATCTGTTCAGTGAGGTAACCTCGGCTAACTGTGACATAGTCCACCAGTTCATTCAAAGTAGAGCGCTTGTACTCCTTCATTTTTAGGTCAGACAAAGTGTCCATGAAGTCAAACAGAGTGCAGCACTGCTGCACCTTCTTTAGAAACAACTCTGGTTGCTCATGAGCAGACACATCTAGAGAGAGTGTGTGATATAAAAGTATGAGAAAGAGAACAGAATAATGTTTTTTTTGGTCTGAGCATAGACATCAGAGGATTTTACCAAAATCAGCATCTTATTCCTCTCTGATGTGTTTAAAGGTAAACCCATGTCATAACATGCTTCTCCTGTGTCACTTTTCATTTGTATTTTCTTTCTACCAAAGCAAAACACACAATGGGATTGGAAGCAAACTGCAACTTAACGTATATGGCCAAAAATATATGAACATCTAGACATCAAAAACACAACATCTTATCCCACAGCCAAACACAATAAAGGGGTTTATCTCAAATGATTCTCCAAAATCCCAGTTTTTTGCTCTTGGTTAACAGCTGATCTCTTAACAAACCGGCTTAAATACCTTTCAGTAGTGGAAGCTGCACCAGCTCGATGGGTTTGTCCTGAGATCTGAACTGAGAAGAGCTCTGCGCTCGCTTCTGCTTAGCTTTCCTAACTGACTTCCTGGAGAAGCCGTCCACCTTGTCTACAGATGGGGGGGTAGTGGCTGGTGAAGACATAGCCCTGAAACAAAAATATGGCAAAAGAAATGGACAGAATCGCACAGTCAAAAAATATTTCTTTGAAGTACCATCTTTTTAAAAAAAAAAAAAAGAATCATAATTAAGACACTTTGTGTAAATGTAATACAAGTAATCCCATGCATCATGAAATTGTGAAGTTAAAACCCAACCCTGCAGTAAACCCTTGCCATACAAGAGAAAATGGCTAGCAATAACATGGGAGAAATAGAGAACATCCTAATGGGGGGAAAAAAAAAACCACAAGTATGGCATTACATACAAAGAAACATTTCTGTGTATGTGTGCAATTGTCCCATCATGCAGCTTGACAGTGAACCATATAAAATATATTTAATAATATTTATAAAACCACAAGTGATTGTAGCTACTTTTAACACGCATTCAGATGACCAGTGTTAATCAGCAGGATTAGATAAAAGTAAGGGGCAATAGGTTTTTCCATCATTTTGTTGGCTATTACAATAATGGCAGAATACTTAAATGATTACTATTGCACAAATTATAGATTTACATAGATAACTATACATTTACAAAGTACTTAAAAACTTTATTACAGTTACCTGTCTCCTTTGAAATTGCAGGCTTTACCCACTGACAAATGATCAGTCTATAATTTTAAATGGTAGATTTATGATAACAGTAAGTCAGAATAGCAACAATATCGATTAAATCGTATAAATTGGTTGAAATAAATATTACATACACTGCAAAGACAATAAAACAGATTACAAACTCTTCAAAGAATTTTGTGTAATGTGAAAAGTGTAAATCTATGCATCTATTCAGTGCTGCCTCACCCCCGGCAGGAGAACTAGCACTGAGAAAGCTGTTGCTGATGTGCTTGTGAAAAAACAGCAAACATGCCCACAAGGCAGCCAAACACAGGTCAGTAAAACACAACAATCAAGGCAGGTTAAGGGCTAGCAGCATGCTGGTGTTTCCCCTGACTGTCAGCACTTCAGTTCAGTACATATCCTTACAGGACCAGAGGGATTTGAAGAGGTCTAGTCTGACAGTAAATGTTTAGGTTTTTACCTATTCCTCACACACACAAAACAAGGAGAAAGGATCTTCTCACATGCTGAACACACTAACAAATCAATACCGGATAAGGCTGTGTGTTGAGGATTTTCTGTTGGAGAAAATTAACCCTTCAAACCTAACTGATAATAATCCAAACCAAAAATCACCTGGGTTGCACCTGTCAGTGATAAACAAAATAGACTGCTTGAACGGTACATCAATAAGTCCAATTCATTATCTTGCAGCTCTACACCACTTATTTAAGCATACAAGCCTCAACGTAAAGCAACAGCTGAGCCACACATTTGGCTGGTCTTGTCTTAGAAACATTAACTTATTTACAAGCTTAATAAATAAGAAAAAAAGGAGAAACAGCATCCTGCGTTTAGAAACAGAATCTGCTCTCGATATACATTCATTCATCTTGCTTATTCCCGAATTCGGGGTCACGGGGGTCTGCGGGGAGAACATGCAAACTCCGCACAGAAAGATCCCGGCCCGGGATCTTCTTGTAGTGAGGCGACTACGCTATCCAGTACGCCGCCGTGCCACCCCTCGATATACATTTAGCTGGAAATGCAGTCATTCAAAATGTATTGTTTACAGTTATGTTCAGCTAATTTATCAAGTAGGGCTGCACTATACATCATTTCAGAATGTGCAATGTCAAATCTTTACACCTGGAAGCAGAAACAAAATGTAAACAACATGCATAAATACATGTAAAACTAACTTTGAAAAAACCCCAAAAAACAGGTAGTTTCAGGTGAGATTCACAAAAACAGCAGTGATTGCATTAGAGGAAAAAATGGGTAAATTGCACTGTGTGTTGTGCTAAATAATCAAGCTGCAGTGAATGATACCTGGATAATGAACAGAGCAGGAGGTAGGTGGTGTATGTGATGGTATGTTAGTGGTCGGAGTTCAAGAATCTGACAGCCTAAGAAAATAATCTGTGACGCAGTCTGCTGGTGCAGGTTCTAATACTGTAGAACATTCTGCCAGATGGTAGCAGCAAGAACGGTTCACAGCTGGGGTGGCAGGAGTCTCTGGATGATCTTCCTTGTTTACCCTTACTGTGTGTAGAGGTCACACCCAGAGGCTCACCCCCCAATGATGTGCTGCACCTTTCAAGCCAACACTCTTAAGCTTTTCAACTGATAGCATTGCAGTTCCTAAACCAAGCCATAGCCCAACCATTCAGAATGCACTCTACAATGAAGCTGTAGAACTTCTAAGGTCAAAATAAATAAAATAAATAAATAAATAGGACCGTTGGGCCATTTTAGCGTCCAAGTTCATTTGAATAGTTCAGGTCAGATCTTTGGTGATCTGTTCACTGAACATCTTGAAGCTATTGTCCCTCTTCAAAAGGTATTGTAATGGGTGCTCACATTCCTGTTTTCTGACATCCACAAACAGCTCTCTGGTCTTGCTAAAGTTCAGAGATGTTGTCGTCATAGTGGCATTTTGCCAGAAAGAATATCTCTTCCCTGTAGGCTGATTCATGATTGGTGATTACACCTACCACCATCGTGTGTCATCAGAAAACGTGATAATTATACTGGAGATGTAAATGGCTACACAATTGTGTGTGTATAGGGAGTACAGGACAGAGAACAAGCTATGTGGGGCTCCGGTGTTAAGGGCCTATGCAACTCTTACCACGTGCCTATGAGGAAGTTCAGGATCGAGCTGCACAAAGAATTGTTCTGACCCAGAACAAACAGGTGCACTACAAGCTTTAAGGTGACTATGATGTTGAAAATTAAACTGTAGTCTACAATTGCATGTGTTCCTCCTGTCCAAGTGGCTGAAGACAGTTGCATCATGAGTGGGGCGGTTATTGCGAAAGGGAAAACAGAGCAGGTAAATCAGAGCAGAGCTAATTCCTAATGACAATTTCAAACTAATATGGGCAACAAATGACAAAAAAAATGTGTTGGTTGTTTTTGTATGGACACAAAAATGAAAGATTTTAAACATTGTGGTAGAAGGAGAAATTTTGGTAAACACTCCAGCAAATTGGTTTTGTATCTTCCCCATTTGCAGAAGTTGCTTGCATAGGGGAGGGTTTGGTGGTTTTAAAGCAAATAAAGGCAGCATTATGATGACAGTGTATTTACAGTTCCTAAATGTACATTATGACAAGTGAATATATACACCAAGTAGTCATCCGATGCATTGTGAAACATGTCTCCATATTCAAAACAGTTCTACATCACCCGATTTGACCGGTCTGGCCTGCAATGGGTCGTTCTGAGGGTGGCCATTTCCGCTTCTGACTATAAGCAGGCGGAAGAAGCCCGCAGAAGTGATGCAATTTTCCAAATGGCAGACGGAGGAGGAATTTATAGCTATTCCAGAAGGGAAAGTAGCAGTGGTCGTCTTCTGTATTGCATATAATAAACTGGAAAATTTTCCGTGCAAAGATGTTTTAACTGTATACAAGCTCAAATATACTGAACAAATTCCAGGAGGAAAAAAAGTCAATACTAAACAGGCCTGAAGTTTGTTTTTACAAAATTGACTTCATATTTTCCACAGACTACAGATCACTTTGATTAAAACACATTCAATGTTTTGTATTCTCTACAAGCCTGGACGTCTGCTGATATTCACATGGACACTTGCTTTAATATGCATTGTTAAAAATAAATATTTTAAAGACTGCAAATAAAGAGATGATGAATGAGGAGAATGTGAGAGAGAGAATGTTGGATGATGTGGAGATGGTAAAGCAGGAAGTGGATAGGATTAGTAAGGCAGAAGTGAGAGCAGCTATTAAGAGGATGAAGAGTGGA
>JAOTRA010000027.1:1443217-1466119 GCA_026260255.1 Pseudolaguvia tuberculata | reverse complement strand
CATAGCTGTGTATATGATCACATAGCTGTGTATATGATCACATAGTTGTGTATACGATCATATAGCTGTGTATATGATCACATAGCTGTGTATACGATCATAGTTGTGTATACGATCATATAGCTGTGTATACGATCACAGCTGTGTATATGATCACATAGCTGTGTATATGATCACATAGCTGTGTATATGATCATAGCTGTGTATATGATCACATAGCTGTGTATACGATCATAGCTGTGTATATGATCACATAGCTGTGTATACGATCATAGTTGTGTATACGATCATATAGCTGTATATATGATCACATAGCTGTGTATATGATGATATTCTCTTTTGTCTTAGTTTCTGCTTAAATGGATCAAGCACACAAACTTGTCTTCTAACGAAAGAATAAGTGGATAAGCAAACAAAAAGAACAGAGAAGGTTCAAATGTTTACTGTATTTACAGAATTTAGCTGACACCCTCATTCAACTTACAATTATTTCTTGCATACAACTGAACAAGTTCTTGCTCAGGAGCACAAAGATGGCAACTTGGTGATGCTGGGATTCGAACACTGTTCTTTGAATTAGCAGTCCAACACCGTAACCACTGCGTTACAACTTCCAATCAGGATTTTGAAGTCACCAGTTGAACATTTGAGCATTATAAAATTGCATGTTGTGTTTAAACTCACCAACACAGAATGCATTCCCATGTAGATTCTGCTTATGCAAACCAGGAAACTCCAGCATATGGCCACACTCAGTCCAAACAGGAAGGGATACTGGGACACAGGGAGAGAAAAGAATATTGTGCGTATTGGAAATTTTAAATAACTATATAATACTGCCAAACCAAGAGTAAGTTCCAAAACTCTAGAGATAATATTCAATTATAAATTAGCTTCTGTAGAAAATATGAAAAGAATCTAAAAGAATCTCTGGTCTAAAAATCCAGGAACATACAGTGGATACTGTCTTCAGACCTCATTAATGTACATACAGAACCCCATATTGACAGAAAAACACAATTCTTGACAATTCTTTTGCGGATTTATTAAAAAAGGCAAACTGAAATATCACATGGTCCTAAGAATTCAGGCCCATTGCTGTTTTCAATCGAGGGAAAGATGAATGAGGCCAAGTACAGGGATATCCTGGACGAAAACCTTTCTCAGGACCGCCGACTGAGCCGAAGGTTTATGCCCAACAAGACAATGACCCTAAAACACAGTTAAAATAACAAAGGAGTAGCTTCACAACAACTGTTTGACTGTTCTTGAATGGCCCATGCAGGGTCCTGACTGAAACCCAATTGAGCCTCTCTGGAGAGATCTAAACAGGGCTGTCCACTACCGTTTACCATCCAACCTGACAGAACTGGAGAGGATCTGCAAGGAGGACTGGCAGAAGAACCCCAAATTCATGTGTGACTAGACTCATGGCTAACAATTTGTGATGATAATAAGGTTCAATTTTCACTGAGAAAAAAACGGAACTAAAAGGGCTTTTCAATCTTTCGGGAATATTAACAATCTCAAGTACCAATGCGCAGGCATTGATTTATAAAATAAAACTGGGATTGGGAATAACCACACACAGATTAACCCTGCAAGTATTATCCTATGTAGACATTTGCTTTAACATCCCTAGAGACACTGCTTTGCATTCTGCAAATGTGTGCCGAACTGCTGTGCAACGATTTGCACAGAGGTTTGTGGAAAACACACACTGTTATATCTGCCGAAACTGCTGACATGAGACATGAGGAGTAGGTCAAACCTTGACCCAGTTCCATTGGTTCAGGGTATTGAAATTTTTTCAATGAATTCTTTAAACTTAAAGTCAGCAGAAACATTAAATAAAGTCTGAACAGAACCAGGGGCGGTGCGGTGGCGTAGTGGATAGCACGGTCGCCTCACGGTAGCACAACAAGAAGGTCTTGGGTTCGAATCCCGGACCGGGGATCTTTGGAGTTTTCATGTTCTCCCTGTGCTTGCGTGGGTTTCCTCCGGGTACTCCAGTTTCCTCCCACAGTCCAAAAACATGCAGGTTAAGTCGATTGGAGTGAATGTTTGTGTGAATGTGATGCCCTGAGATGGACTCTTGCCCTATGTGTGCTGGGATAGGCACAGCAGACCTCGTGACCCCGAATTCGGGAATAAGCAGGCAAGATGAATGAACAGAACCTCTCTATTGATGTGATGACCTCTCTAGTGTTCTCTTTATATGTAATCGTTCACACCGGAGTACAAGACAACATGACATAAATAGCTGTGTGTTCATTATTTCTCTGTAATGAACCGATGTACAATGTTTCTAACACCAAAACAGGAAAAACGTTTAATAACAAATACATTTAATCCACATGATAAACATTTTTCTCTTCTAACTGGAACAGTACACCTGACACCTGGTTACCCTTTGACTTGGTGATCTTTAGAGATCACGCCATATGCATGACCTCAATCAACCCCACAACTTGTAGATAAACCAAGAGCTCAAGAGGCCGTTCAGTGTTATTGTACAGCTCTGTCTATAATAGAGATGTACCAATAACTAAACAGCTAACAATCATGATTTATTTCTTGATGGTTTATCAACCATTCGTTCGTTCATTCATTCATTCATTCATTCATCTTCTTACCCGTTTATTTCCTAATTCTGGGTCACGGGGGTTTTGTTGGATCCTATCCCAGTGCACATAGGGTGAGCGGCACGGGTACACCCTGGACAGGTCACCAGTCCATCGCAGGGCCACACATAGACAAACAACCACATACACACAAACACTTTAGAATCACCAATCAACCTAATGTTTCTTTTTTGGACTGTGGGAGGAAACCGGGGTACCCGAAAGAAACCCACTACCTCGATGTCTGTGTCATCAAATTCCTACTACATCATCAGCAACATTATCTTATCACCATTACCACACCCTGACAGTTTAGCGGCTTGTTCATAGTCTTAAATCAAAGCATGAGCACCCCTATCCACCCTAACATCCCCATGCCAGACAACCTTTGACCAATCCTCATCATTCAAACCAATTGCAATAGGGACGTCATGATGTTCTGATATATTGTTGATATCAGATATATAGCTGATTAAGTATTTAGTAAATTACAAGATTATTTTAAGCAGATTTAAAATAAGTATCACTTCAACTACACTAGTACAGTCATTGCATAACATCCTGGATCAACATTTCAATCAACCAATCAATCATCGAATATCAACAGTGTGTGTCATTCATTCATTCATCTTACCCGCATATTCCCTAATTCAGGGTCACCGGGGTCTGCTGGCTCACAAAGGGCGAGAGGCAGGGATACACCCTGGACGGGTTGCCAGTCCATCACAGGGCACAGTGTGTGTCAACTCTTTTCCCAACCGAGTCTATCCCAGCGCACATAGGGTGAAAGTCAGGGGTACATGTTGGACAGGTCATCAGTCCATCACAGGGCCATATTGATGCACTTTCACTGGCAGACAATTCCATTTTTGATTTGTGTATGCAGACTGACGGACTCATTCATTCAATCATTCATTCATTCATTCATGTTACCAAAGCGTGAAATAAAGAAACCCAGTCTGAAACATTACCTCCCATCGATTGTAAGTAAGAATGAAGAGACAGAAAGGAACAGAGGTTCCGGTCATGGCATGCACAGATGGCATGCTGTACTCGAAGTTGTAGAAGACCTCCACTTTGACCACAGGTGGAGAAGCAGGTCGTGTCCACCCCACCAGGTCTTTGGTGGTTTGCCCGAAAAACAGCACCCAGACCCAGACCACGATGACCTGCCGGCTCACACACGCGTCCACGTTCCACATCAGGAATGGAAAGAACACGATGAAGAACATCTCATTACCCAGTTCGGTACCCATAGTGAACAAATAGAAGAGAAACTTATTGTCGATAATAAACTCCTGACCAACATCATCCGTCAGAGAGTTCTTACGAAGAGGTTTCACTCTTCCTCTGGTTTTAGCAGAGTCCTTGTTCTCTCCAGGTTTCACGCATTTCTCGTACTCGTGGTTCCGTCCATGATCCTGATCTCCATCCCAGTTACTCCGCTTCACGCACACGTGAGGAGACACATCCCGCTCTTTCTCACTCGCGGCAGATTTGCGTGAAAACGTCCCTCTAACCCCGCAAAGCTGCTGAAACCTGGCAACATGGCAAGGGTCCTGCAAATATTTACAGAGACAGACAAATCGCGTGAACAGATCCGTCGCCATTCTGAAACCGATCCTGAAATAATGACCAAAGGGAGAGAGGAGAGCAGAGGGTGGTGCTTCCCTGAAATCCACCAACAACACGGCTAAGCAGCTCAGCTAGCTCGCTAACGCCAACTTTCTCTTTGCTTCACCAAGTTTATTCTTGACGCTATCTAGGAGTGTGTGTGTGTGTGTGTGTGTGTGTGTGTGTGTGTGTATCTGAGGGAATTGGGTGGTGTTCTTATCTTATTGATCAACACAAGTTAAATCCATGAACTCGCTTAGAAATGAAACGAAGACCTGAAAATCGGCTGCCGCTTTGAACACCACGGGAACGCGCACGAGTGATGACGTACATGCGAGTCCCCGCAGCCAGACATGCCAATACACCGCCACCGACCATTTTTAAGTTATATTCATCTGCCCAGGAAAATTTAATTAAACTTATTAAACTTGTTTTTTTTCTTTTAACAAATGGTCATTCCACAGACAATGAAATAAAAATATAACTGATCAATAACTTCTTCTTTTTCTTCATGTGCTTTCGGCTGCTCCCGTTAGGGGTCGCCACAGCGGATCAATCTTCTCCACACTACCCTGTTCTCTACATCTGCCTCTTTCACCCCCAACTACCTGCATATCTTTCCTCACCACATCCATAAAGCTATTATTTTCTAACATGTTGGCTAAGACTCGAGCTGCCTCAACACTTGCTCTGGCACCAAGATAATGGACTGAACTTCCCTATGTCAGAACAGCAGTCACTGGATGTTTGAAGACCCACTTGGGGCGGCGCGATGGCGAAGTGGATAGCACGGTTGCCTCACAAGAAGGTCCCGGGTTCAAATCTCTGGCCGGGGATTTTTCTGTGCTGAGTTTGCATGTTTTCCCTGCGCTTGCGCTGGTTTCCTCTGGGTACTCCAGTTTCGTCCCACAGTCCAAAAACATGCAGATTAGGCTGATTGGTGATTCTAAATTGTCCATAGGAGTGAATGTGTGTATGAATGGTTGTTCATACAACTCATCCATGGTGTACCCCCGCCTCTCGCTCTATGTGTGCTGGGATAGGTGCAGCAGACCCCCGTGACCCCAAATTTGGGAATAAGTGAAAGATGAATGAATGAATGAATGAAGACCCACTTCTTTCTTAAATACCTAGCATTCAACAGTGTATACACACACACACACACACACACACACACACACACACACACACACACACACACACACACACACCAGTTGTAAGACCTCTCTTTAAGCTGTGAACTTTATATTTATTGCATTTGTCATCCAAAGTTTTATTACATTTGTGTTATTTATTCTAATTCATAGATGTTTGCCCATTTATATCTTATTTAGGTTCTAGGGCCTAGGGCCTTGGTGCAGCCTAATGGTGCTGAGAATTAAGTCATGGAAAGCAACTAATTACAAATACTTTTGGTGTAATACAAAAAAGTATGTTTTGGGGTTTTTTTTACTTTTTTTGAGAGCAATTAATTAATATTGGTACATGTTATTTACAAAAAATGATTCAACTTGACTTAAAAATTCCAGAAAATAATTTGTTATGTTTTTTCAAGGGGAACCGAGTAGCTTTTTGCAAAGACGAATATATAGTATTTATTATAATAATTATACTTTTTTTTAACTTAAAATTATATTTTTTCAACAAAAAAACCAAAAAAACTACAAGAACCTTTTAAACAAGATTTATTTAAACACATTTTTCAAAAATATGTTTCATTGAATACATGTAAACTTTTACATCATTACATTTTAGTTTCTGTAAGTGAGAAGGATTTAGAAACAGATTACACCAGTCAACAGAAACAAAAATACATGAATAATAAAAACAATTCTCAATTTTTATTTCACCACCTAAAAAAGTTCTTCTGCGCGCATTTCTTCACTGAAAAAAAAAAGAAGAGAGTCAATTTTAAAACAGAAAAAAAATTCAACCTAATGTACATGTTTTTGGACTGGGGGAGGAAACCAAAGTACCTTGAGAAAACCACAGAGAGAACAAGCAAACTCAGCGCAGAAAGACCCCTTACCCTGGAATCGAACCCGAGACCTTTTTGCTGTGAGGCAACCATGCTAACCATTGCAACCAATGTGTCTAACACATTATGAATACAAATTATCTATCAGCTAATCTAGTCAAATAAAGAGCTTACGTGCTGCTTTGTCTTCCTCCATCGCACTAAGAAGCCAGACTTTCCGATGCTCTTCTGACCCTTAGATGTCAAAATGTAGTATCATTAAAATGTTAGCTATAGGCAATCATTACACTCAACATTATGCAAATGTAGTCATATAAACAAGATGTTAGATTTCCTGCTTTCTCTAGATCAACACAGTAGATTATGTACCTTTGCCTAGCTTTTGCCAAGTCCGTCGTCGGAGAGAGACGCGCCTCTTATTCTGTGGAGACAAGGACTGAGCATGGTCAGTCCCTGATCCTGAAGTGTCCATCTCCACCTGTCTATGGCGCCTTGACTTGGGAGCCTAGTATAGAAATCGGTTAGACATAAAAAGTTCAACAACAACAACAATAAAAACAGCAGTAAATGAATGAATGAATGAATGAATGAAATCAGATTTATTTACTACCTGGGCTATCAATTAATAAAACTAAAATCACTATTATTTGCATATCATATTTATATCTAGCCACTATAGTAGGAGTGACTACACTTGACTTTGTTACAGTTGGAATGTGTTTGTGAGTGGTTGCTTGTCTATCAGTGGCCCTGCTACGGACTGGTGATCTGTCCAGGGTGTACCCCTGCCTTTCGACCTATGGGCGTTGGGGTAGGTTCCAGCAGACCCCGTGAATAAACGGGTGAGAAGATGAATGAACGTTACAGTTGCAAGACAAACCGTTGCTAGATTCCCATAGGACTTGGACTTTATTTCAGCCAGTAGATCTGCCCTGCTGGAGCACTGGAAGGAACAAAAAAAAATGGATTCACACCAAATTAGGCTTTATTAAATAAGATTACCGCCAGTTGTTTGGAAATATAGTTGGACCCACCTCAGTGCTTTCTTGTACATTGGCATCACAATTTGTATTCCTCAGTTTCTAGATGTAAAATACAGAGATTGCAAAGACTTTAAAATAAGGCAACTTGACAGCAAAATGAGTGCTAATTAAAAAACAATCAGACATGCTATATCGATGTGTTGGAATGCCTACAAATATGAAATCTGTGCACTCACTCTTTTTTTGTCTTGCCACTGTTGAAATGCAAAAGTACATTCCTGAAGCTTTGCGCTCAGGTCAATGGGGGTCACACCGATTGAAGCAGATACATGCAGAGCCTGTTTTATTCGCTCGTAATGAGCTTGCACATTTCTAATTTCCTGCAAGTACACACATCAACATGAAACTCAGGACAAACAAATATTTTTGAACAATTAAAATGTTCCTCTTCCGTCCCTACAAAAAGATCAATCGTAGAGTTCTTAAACTTATATTTCTGTATTCGAGTAGACACAGGATTTGCCCTCAAACCAAACCTGTTCACTCACTTCCAATGTATTTGCATTAATCAGCTCTGACACTTTGTCTGGCACATCCTGGAACAACTCGTTCATTTTCTTGCTTTTAGAACGGCGCTTGACATCAAAAGTGAGCTGGAGGTAAAAGAAAGTCAGTAGACTTTAAGTGGAACTTTTCTGTAAAACAGTTTAAACTGTATAGGCGAAGAAAGAAGAAAAATTCCTAATAGTTATCGGTTAGACGACAAGATTAACACGACTGACTGAAGACAAAGTATTACATGAGCATTAATCCACAAGAACCTGCTTAGGCATGGCGGAATAATAAAAAGCCTTCTCGAAAACAAGCTTCTTGTAAATATATACAACATCCAGGTGTTGACAGCTGACTGCATCGGAGACAAAGTTCTGCAAATACACCCAGTCCTTCAGTGCAATCCAGATCTGCAATGGAAATGGAAGATGTAGACAAACCCACAGCAACAAATAAGGATTATAACAATATTGTAAGTTATGGCACCTTTTCCTTTGGCCAGACAGGCTGTGTAAAATAAAGTCCATAGAACATGTACAGAGCCCCTACTTGGATCTGAAAGCTGTTTGGGGGCAGGAAGTAATCGTAGACTGTGGAAAAGGCAAGACGAATGAATGGTCTTTTCTCGAAGTTTGTGGTCATACCACTGGGAGGGATACAAAGGGAGAAAAAAAAGGTGTAAAAACAAAAATGATGGTTCCTCAAGAACTTATGCTATCCTTTTATAATTATGTTTGTACAGTATAAATTTAGAATGATAGATAATTATTCATTCATTCATCTTATTACCTGCTTAATTCCTGGACATCCTGCTTACGCCAGTCCATCGCAGGGCAACACATAGACAAACAACCACTCGCACACACATTCACTCCTATGGACAATTTACAATCACCAATCCACCTAATCTGCATGTTTTTGGACTGTGGGAGGAAACCGAAGTACCCGGAGGTGACCAAGCTAACCACTACGTGACCGCACAGCTCCAATATTGATAATTAAAGTTTTCCAATTAATATAACTAGTTTGTGTCGACTTTTATGTTTAATTCCATCTAGATAATGTAGTGTATAAAATGTTTTTGATGGACTGATACATAATATGGCCATCCTGTGGCCAGCGTGGTGGCGTAATGGTTAGTAGTAATAGTCGGTCCAGGGCTCGATTCCCGGGCAAGCGATTTTTCTGAGCGAAGTTTGAATGTGTGTGGGTTTCCTTCGGGTACTCCGGTTTACTCTTACCATCCAAAAACATGTACCTTAGGTTGATTGGTAAGTCAAAATTTCCTGTAGGAGTGAATGTGTGTGTGAGTGGTTGTTCTCCATGTGTGCCCTGTGATGGACTGGAGAACTGTCCATGGTGTGTCCTATGTGCCCTGGCATAGGCTCCAGAAGACCCCCGTGACCTCAAATTAGGGAATAAGCGGGTAAGAAGATGAATGAATAAATTGAACTGACAAACGTATAGAAAGGATATAAATCATGTAGAATTACAATTTCCTTAAAATAAAACTAAGCATGCATAGTTCACCAAGGTTGGTGTGGGGATGGGGGACTTTTTTTTTTTTTTTTTTTTTAAATGTACTGGCATACTGTGTTTAATCCAGACCTTGTCCAACACCAATATCTGCTCTTATACATTCGCCCATGAATGAACTAATAACTAATTAACTTCAACCCGAAACCTTCTTGCTGTGAGAATATTAAACAAAGTTTGATCAGGTCTTACTAATAAACACTGGAGAAGTTCATAGATCTCCATATCGCTGCAAACTCTTCAAATCGCACCGAGTTCTTCTGTTGGAAGCGTCCCAGAAGTTCCTCACAATCGCTTTGAAACGGAATCCAGTGGACATCACACGTTTTAGCTAAAGCTTTAGAAAAGTTCCATAGCACGTTATAATAATAATAATAATAATAATAATAATAATAATAACAATAATAACAATAATAACAATAGGCGTTAATTAAAAAAAAACAAAAAAACAAGCGCAATCTATCCAACTCTACTCACCCTCCGCCATCCTGCCTGAAAAAACCCGGTTGAGAGGAGCTTCTGGGTTAATTAACCTCAGATGAAACGCATTCTGATGGGACCACAAGGGCTTCCACGAAGTGTGCATTTTTTTTGAAGGGCATATTTTAGTTGACAAGTGCGCAAGGGAACAAGTGAGCTGACATGCAGAATTGGGACGGTCATCCATTTGCGTCATGGCGCGCATTTTTTTTAGTGGGGTGGAAAAAAAGGGTCATTTATTCGAAACGAATTTATTTTTTAAGAATATAGATTATGGTATGTTCCTGGTCCAACCAACCTCATTCCATGCATAAATTTAACCACATTTAACCCCATAACTTTAATCAAACTACAAGAGTGTCTATTTCAATTTGTCTAGAATTCGGGGTCACGGGGGTCTGCTGGTGTAAGGGTACACCCTGGCCAGAACGCCAGTCCATCACAGGGCCACACAGTCACTCCCATGAGCAATTTAGAATCAAAAATCAACCTATTGTACATGTTTTTGGACTGTGGGAGGAAACCAGACTACCCGGTGGAAACACACAAGCACAGGGAGAACATGCCTGGCCCAGAAATTGAACTCGGTACCTTCTTGATATGAAGACCCCATGCTAAGCACTACACCACCATGCCGCCCAGGGGCTTTAGACACAGAATAAAATTAAGGAATTGAATTAACAAAATCTCCAATTTATGTTCTGTAATATCTACTCTCAAAATACCACAAAATTCTGGTCCACATTTAGTCTTTAATGATTATTGAATAAACAATACATTTAGTGTTTAGCAAACCTGTTGACTGCTGAAACAAATGAATAGAAAACAATCACCAGAAAAGCAATGTTCATCTTTCTGCAAAATAAAATATGGAAAAATATCTGCATGACAGTAAAAACAAAAGGAAAAGAATATGTTTATTTATCTGAGCAATAATGTTATATATTTTGGATAAGTTATCAGCGTTGCATATTCACGCTGCATTACGCTTCAGAAGCATAATAAAAATCTACTCTAGTGAATGACACGGGACAAGAGTGAAATTAAATCAACTAGAAAAGAAAGAAAAATTACAGATAAAAATACATTATAGAATTCTACTCAGCATAGCTTTTAACCTCTTTGAGACATGTGAGAAACTCTAGATATGATGATTCATGATGTTCCAGACATTCACATATTGCTGAATTAAATTTTTTTTTAACAATTTCAAGTCTTTTCTATTTCCTTTTGCACATTTGTAAAAACGTCTTTTACCTGTGTGTGGGAAACTGCACAAAGTCCACAGCAATAAAAAATATAAATATCTGCCATGAATTACTGGGTCATAATGGGAAACAAACACGTATATATAAACTGCATGAGCTGCTGGTATTCTATATTTTATGAAAATAGTTTATTGTGCGACTTTAGCTACAATACAAAATGCTTGGGGATAGACACATACAGAAGGAATTCAGCGTGTGGAGCAAGTGAATATCTTTGTTTAGAGACGTGTGCGTTTAGCATTAAGGCTCTTGAATTTGTTCTTGGTCATAACTGATGCTACACCCTTTTACTGGACTAGCAAGAAAATACATTTCTCTAATACATAAGGGATGATTTTGCCTGTTGGCCACTTGTATGAGAGACACCCACAAATAGCAATGGAATATGTAGGCACAGTCAGCAGACTGATCAGGAAGGGTAACGGTCCTACTTTGTAAAATAATTTGGGTTGGGGTAGAGACCCATACGGTGGGATACACATAGGGGGATACAGTGTCCAAAAATGCTAAGCAAGCTAGACTCAGTTAACTTGGTCCAAAGCACGCAGTAGCTCTTCCCCCTGCAACAGGGATTGACGGTCCTGAATTGGAGCGTTGACCTCACAGTCGTAGCGTGTCAGTTGTGGTAGCCCTCCACTGCTCTCAAAAGAGCTGCACAACAAACGACTGGCCACTTCTTCAAGGAAGAACGAAAAAAAGTATATTAATAAATGATAATGAAATTGTAGCTATATTTTTTAATTAGAAAGCATCAATGGCTTTTTCATCACTTACCTGATGGCAGTATTAAAATAGTTTTTTTTCCACCGAGCAAGCTTGAACCTTTAACCTCCAGCACTTTGGCTCTCTTTCCAGGCTCAACAGCTTCCTCTACAGACTGTAGCAAAGCATCCTGCTGGGAAAATGGCAGATCATTGTACTTACAAATGTAGAAAGTTTTTTTAGTATATTAACATGCAAAGTTTTCTGATTAAATGGTTTGCAAAATGTTTCAAAAATGTCTTATTACTATTAAAATTACATCTCATAATAAAGAAGTATATAAAACAGACATGAAACGCATAGGTGCAGACTAACCAGCCCAACAGCTTGAGACAGTGAAGTGATCTGTAGTTTTCTCTTTCGCTGGGCATTCTTGACAGATAACAGCGTAGCAGGAAGCGTTTGGTCTTCAACTCGCATTCTGGAAAGTAGGTGTTGATATTTATTACTGTAGATTATATTATAATTAAGTTTCTAATGAAAGACAGATCTATTCAACAAGTGTATTGTTTCTCTGAGTTTTATGTAATAAAATGTTAGTGTCAATTTATTTGGTCTACAACATAATTAACATATATGGTATTTGGCAGATTGTCTACAGGATAATTTGGCATATGGTCTACTGCATAATTACAAGGTTAACTAAGTTACACAAAAAGGTTATATTTATAACACTTGTCATTTGTCATCACTAAAATTAAGCAGATACTACAGTGGGAAAGGTACCTTTTGGCCAAAAGGATGCCGGTCGATGGAGTGTTGTTGAAGGGCTCATTTATGGGTGTGGCAAAAATACTGCTCACCTCCTGGAGCTGGTGAAGGGGAGCGGGGACACGGGATAATGCGTCAGGCTTTACAGAGATGTTGGTACTGGATGTTGAAAGTGGATGAGGAGGTGACTGCTGAAACAGGGAGTTAATGTCAGAACCAGTCTGCGGACCGGACGATAGCGGGTCCAGTGGGGAGGGAATATGCAGCTGGAAGTCATCATCCATTGGAATATATGGGGCGAGCATTTCTAGGTCGAGATCACCCATTTCCTTTGGAGACATAGAATGTATTCTTTTAAATTGTGCAGCTCATTCAGCATATGCATAATAATGTGTTGTATGCACAGCAGTAATTGGTGCTTAGGTCCTTCAGTCTTACACGGTTGTTTAAGTTGGTGTTGCCATTTGTATCGGTAGCAAACATTTTTTCAACTGAATCCAGTTTAAATTCAGAACAAATGTCTGAATCCACAGGGAAGTAATCTATTGGACTGCTGAGCTGCAGAGGGACAGCAGAAAAACAGTTATTACAACATCATGATGCTGTTATAAGTGATCATTAAAAAAAAAAGAATTGAATACTCTGTAGAAAACATTACTGATGATATTTACCTCGGCGGAACCGGTGGAACTGGATGGAGTACTGGCAGTATCCTGGGTGTGGTGGACTGCTGGCGAGAATGAAAACTCCTGTGTTCCAGACTCCATGTTAGACAAATTTGAAGATGAATCACTGGGAGCCAATGGTGACAGCGGCAAAGGGATATTCTCACTGGTGGATGGCAGCATAACATCATTGTACAAGGGCTCTTCTTTTAGAAGCTGCAGTTCAGAGTCTGGAAAAATGTAAAAGATTAATTTCAGTTATTTTTCTTATAGAAAATAATAAAATCAGGGCTTAATTAAACATTTCATTTCATCACAAAGGATTTGTGCAGACTAACAGCGTTTTTTTTTTTACTTTTAATTATAGCAACCGACACCCTTCTATCATTCTTTTATATTAGACTATCATCTATGGATTATATCACTGCACATTGCTACAATGAAAAGGAATTGTAATTTTAAAAATCATACAAATTATTTCTACACAATGGTCAGATTTAAACAAACAATATTAGGCACCATAGATGACATATTTACCTGAGCTGTTGAAGTCAAGGGAAATAATAGTGTCCCCTGCAGCTGGAGCCAGAACAGTGAGGGCTTCTGGCTCATCCTTGAGTTTCTCGTACAAGCTTTTGGGGCTGTCCACTGTACAAGACAGCTGGTTCTTCTTGAAGAGATTCATCATATCCGCAACCGAATTGTCCTCCTGCTCAACCTGCTGCTCCTCCTCCTTTTCAACGGTCTCCTCTGACAACTCTGTCTGTTGCAGAGACAGAACAATGTCCTCCTCTACAATGCCACTGTAAGACAAATCAGTAGCACCAGAAAGGTTACATTTAGCTGAAATAGGTTCAACAGAGTGAGTAAAAGCCCAGTAAAAGACACTAGTATTATTACAGACAGAGAACATAGTTACATTATTACCTGAGAACATAGTTGACACACACAATGCACTGTGGCTGAGAGTTCTTAGGGTTGTAAATAACTGTGGCTTGAGTTTCAACCCACACATAGCCTGCTTTCTTAGCCAGCATGCGGTATTGTCCTGTAGTAGCCTGGCCCTTTGCAAATACTATAAAAAAAATAAATAAATCACTAAATAAATGTCCTTACAAAAAATTAAAAATGGTTGAATCAAACTATGACAAAAGAACATAATACATACCATTTTATTTAACTTAAATTTTACTAAGCAAACTTACAATTATGATGTGTTTTGCTAAGGTGATCAGAGTCAAGGGCATGGTAGTATTCATACACAGACTTATTAAGCAGGTCGCCTGGCTCATGTCCCATCAGCTCTGTGATTCTGAATAATAAAAAAAAATACATTATTAAGAGACAGCAATTAATTCCAGAGTTGTAGAATTTTTCTTGGAATAAATTCCCATTTCTATAAAACTATCAATATAACTATCAATATTACTAACTATTACTATTACTATCAATAAGCACAATAATATTATAGACATAACATGTAGGAAGTGGTAGCCTAATGGTTAAGGTGTTGGACTAATACCAGAGACCGGGTTTCGATACCACCTCAACCAAGCAACCACTGTGTGCCCTTGAGCAAAGCCCTTAACTCACAATTGCTCAGTTGTAAAAAAAAAAAAAAACAAACAAACAAATGTAAGCGTCTGCCAAATGCCAAACTAACTGTAATCACTGAACAATAGAAGTCTGCAAAAGGCACCCACAAATGTTTTTAAACATTATACATGCTAATAAGATATGTCTATTTATAGTATAGTCCATCTTATTTAAGGTAAAGAAAGTACATTTCAGCAAACACAAGTTGAATAGTCTTTTACTGATTTAAAAAGATAAAGAATATACCACCAGATGGCGACAAAACCAAGGTTTTCTCTCAGATAAATTTTTTTGAGAACAGAGGAATTCAGTGTTTAAAAAAAAGTGATAATTTCAGAAAAGGCTAGAAGAACCAGGGTTTAAAAAACAACAAATGGGAGGGCATGAAAAAAATGCATAAAATATATTTATGCAACACTGATTATTAAAAACGATTGGATTTGAGTAGAGTATGATTAACTCCAATCACCGGTCATCACAGTATGAGAACTTCATATCCAGAGTATGGCGACTTAGGAAGGTTTTGCTATCCAGAGGCACCTCGATGTTGGAGGGGTGAGGAATGGGCTCACAGATCAGGACCAGATAGTTAATGGATGGTTCTTTGTCCACAGAATCATCGCTGGGTTTCTGAATGCGCACATGTCCAGTGCAGTGAAGAACCTGATGGAAAAGACAGTGCCGCATAAATAAGCAACAATAATTACTTTACAGATGTCAGAAGTAATGTAAAAGCTATTAATAATCATAATAATCAGTACTAAATAAAGTACACTTTTTAGGTTAGCCAATTAAATTTAACTTTTTTTTCCATGCCAAGCTGAAGGTTATGATACACACTTGGATAAACACTGGAACTTACTTTCCAGGTTGCAGACTTGATATTGACAGTACGTCCTCTACTGGTGAGGGTACACTTCATGCGCAGGAAGAAGCTTCTTTCCGTTTTCTGCTCCTTGGTTTTCTTGGAACCTATAAAATAAGCAAGGTGCATTTACCTATGTAGACTTAAAAACTGATTTTAACTAACCATCATAAAAACTATAATAAGCCCACCATTTCTGTGCACCAGCATATCTCTTATTTCCTCATGATCACAGGGATGTGAAAAATCAAAAATGCTGTGGCCAGTCAGATCAAACTGAGACAGGAATATAAACAATTATACTCAAACCATAAACACAATAACTACTTGAATCTGGGTTTTAAAAATATCTACCTGTGTGAGGCCCATGCATTTACAGACATTGTCAGACAGATAGACCATGTCTCCATCCTCAGACAGAACCAATAGGAAGCCTTCCAGGGCTTTTAGGTAGAAGCTGTTGAGTTGGGTCTCCAGTTCAGACTCTTCCTCTGCTTCATCTTAAAAATAAAAAATGTCAACTTTGATTACTCTTATTAGATTTTACTAATTCTTATTGCATTTAAAACAATAACAAACAATTTTATAATAATCTAATGATGCTGCATACAGTTAAGTTTAGTTATGATTTAACTCTATGCAAGCAGCTTCGCTATACCAGCGGAAGTAAGATGTTTATTTAAATCTAAACCTGTTAAAATATTACTTAAAATTCTGACATATTTTCCTAGAGATTTTCAAAATGCACACATTTCATATAAACCACAAGATTGATTAGTTAAAGTTTGTTTCTAGGTGGCGCAAACAGATAAAAGTGCCATAAAAGTGCTGGTTGGTTGGAATTGATGTGCCATCCCCATTTCATGCAAAACATTGGGCATCGCCATTGGGCTTTTTAATAAATTACTTGATCCAGGTAACACGATTCTGCAAATAATACACATCCACTGACCTTTGGACTGACAAGAGTTCAACAGTTTTCTCATGCGCAGATAGCTGATGGTGAGCCTCATGATGGAAGCCTTGTCCAAGTGGGAGGTGACATTATCAGGCAGGGGCAGCTGATGTGCAAGCTCGTAGAATACCTCAGACTCCTTGCCCCTGCGGCATCGGGCAGCATCCCTGGACTTCTCCTTCCTACGGTCCGAGCTCACCCTAATAGACAAAAAGAGAATCATTGTATCACTATAAATATATATACACACATCCCACCATCATCATCATTATCTCTGGTTAATGCTATTTGCATTTCCTGTAAGTCACTGGAATGCCTCCATGCTGTGCATAAAAGATTCATTGCCAAGATCAACACATACCTGAAGATTATATACCAACATACAATGTGTACTTTACAAGCTATACCCCTGACTATAAACATAGATATTGTTTCAGTGTCAATAAAACAAAACTATAACTTGAGTAAACAACTTCACGGGTCCATTATTTTAACACAAGAAATTGAGCAATATTTTAAAAATACTTTAATTCAATAATTATTATTAATAATAATAATCTAATCAGCAGTAATGATTGAACAAGAGTAAAATCAAGCACAGAATATTTATCACATCCTGTACATTATCCAGTCTTAACGGTTTTAATAATTTACTGTATAAATTATGCAATGTAATTTTTTCCAGGTGGAAATGTCGTCTTTTTTGCTGACCTAATTCACTACAGAATGTGCGTCACCACAGTAACTAATCATCAGTTCCTTCAAAGGACAAACTGCGTCAACACAAAGTAAAGGTACAGGAATGAGTAATAAAACTGTGCATTTAAAAGACAAACTGCTAAAATACTTAAACACTAAACACTACCTCACTTATGTGCAATACCCCTGCTACACTATTCTATTCTATTACTGTGTGTGGCTGACAACATCATGTTGACAAAGAGCTTTGCCAGCAGTAACCAAATACTTTTGCTATTAAGATGCTTGTTTAAAAAAAATGGCTTCATATTGCCCCAATTACATTTGAAAAATATCTCAGGGGTGTGAAAGGGAAGAAGATAAGAAAAGAGGATGGAATTTCCCACTCTAAAGGGGAATGAATAGGGTCAGTCATTAAAGTGTAACAGAAAGATTAGGTTAGGTAGTTATACTGATATTACAGGTCGCACAATAAAAACTTTGCAGCCTTCATCACTTCACCCTATTTCCCATTCTTAAAGCCAGAAAAGCATAAAGTCATGGCGACAGGCTGAAGAATAGGGAAGGAAGTACATCAATGCTGTAAGGAGAAAAAAAACAGCATTAAAACGGATGTTCAGTCAATTAGAGGAGGAAGCTGCAACACTACTCTCACACAAGGCAACTATGGAAAATGTAAGCTATAGAGCCACAGACAAAGATAGTATACAATACCCACATATACCAAAATATTTGTTTATAGACAAACAATGAACATGGTGGGATTTGATTTTGATTTAAATAGTTTTAGCCAAAATACAGCCGAAGGACAAAAAAAAGTTTTAGCCAAAATACTTGTATTTGAGTTTGAACACAACCAACAGGAAACCAGTCAGGACAACAACAAAAATGTTGACTAAACAGTTATCAATTAATTTAATCATTTTATCAAATAAAATGGCAAGACAGTGTTAAAAATGTAATTTCATACATAATTATTGATGACCATTGCACTGTTTTTGCTATTTATTGTTGTTATACAGCAATTTTAACGAATGTGTGTGAGACATTGTTTATTAGGAGTATTAATAGTAAAGCAAAAAATTGTGGCAGTTCCTATACAGAAATGTATTTTCCAAATATTGGAAAAACATCTGAGAGCGCAGACAAGGAAGCACCGAACAGCAGCAGTAAAAAAAAATCACTGTACTAGAAACTTGCTCATAAGAGTTGCTTTGACATCACGGGACAATAAATCATTTGCATTAACTAAAAACTAGGTGGAATTCAGTTATTATTTCATTCATATATTCATCTTCTTACTCGCTTATTTCCCAATTTCCTAATAAATTGTTTTTTGAATGTGAGAGGAAACCGGAGTACCCGGAGGAAACTGTGCTAACCACTACGCTGCCCAGAATTAAATTTCTGCAACCTATTTACACATTAAAATAGTTTAGGCTTTTAACATCTTAGACTGTCCTGCTGCTACAATTATAGTCGGTAGGTTTAACGCAGAACCCAATCGCTGCCAACAAGTAATAAAATTTGTGGGGTACCATAAAATATACTACTGTTATAAATTAATGTAAACAAACTCTAAATAAAGCTTGCTTAGCCATGGAATGTCTATACTCTGACAAAGGAGGAAAAAGGAGAAATCTGTCTTAGCTGTTGGCACTGACTGTCAAAACAATGTTAAAATACATTGCAGAATTAATTAATTCAATTTTAATTTAACTGCATGGGTAGATGGAAGCACCAATTTAAACATTCACAGTCCAGGTTTTATAAGTGGTCAACCTGCATTTGTATGCAAGAGGAGTATAGAAGAACTCATCTTACAGTATGTGCTACAAAGTAAAACACTAAAGCTTGTAGCAAAAACGTGGATTAAAACCTTGCACACTTGATGACAAAGACCAAAATAACAGCAGACATACAGGACATAAGACACCCTGCAATCGGGACAAGCTTCCCTGATATCAAGAAGGAAAAAATGAACACTTTGACATATTAACCATCTCTTGCGCAACCTATTTTTCCCGTACTCCTTACACCAACTTACAATTTGTGACACTGGGTGTGGAAACTGGATTTGATGCAGTATATCCTGAAAATACCCTTGAAACATTGCCTTGAATGTAATATATAACTAGATAAAATGCATGCAATCAAAAAAATTATTTATACAGCTATGAATGTAACACCTGTCATGCGAGGCTTTATATCGTAGCACAATTGAGCTGTAAATCAGGCATTTTACAGCATTTGGCAGACACCCTAGTCCAAAGCAACTTATAACTGAGCAATTAACGGTTAAGGGCCTTGCTCAGGGGCCCACACTAGTGGATTGATTGTGCTGGGAATCAAACCTTTTCCTTTCTGGTATTAGTCCAACACCTTAACCACTAAGTCACCACAGGCAGGAAAATGGTGGTTGGATTGGGCATTGACAATATTACAAGAGACTGTTAAATGGCTTATAAGCTTAACTGTAGTGTCACCGAGTTGTCAATGAACCATACAACACGATGACACTGATTATCACTATCAGGTAAATTATGGGATGGCTTCTATCAATCAACAGTTATTCTAGTTATATCGTCTAACTCTATAAATCCTGATTGCCTTTAGACAGTCAAATCAAGCATAATTAGGAAATTAGGTAAATATCCTGTGTCCTAAGCAGGAAATCCCCCCCCCATTGACGTCAAAGCTATTCCGAGTAAGATTCGAGAAAAACAGTAAAGTCAAACAGAAATCAAACACGTAAAAATAAGTAGAAGTCAAATGACAAGATGCAGCAGATGGATATACTCAGCGTTACAATATAATCCAAATAAAGTAATGAAATGAAATGATAACCATCACAGAACATAACGTTATATTAGAACCAGCGGCTCTATTCATTAAAACGTAGGGAAAATATTTCAAACTACTAAAACAATAATAAACAGTTTGTAATGCTGTAATAAACTGCTTGACGTAAGGTCTTGTAGTATTGTATAATTATTTAATTTTTTTTAATTTCTTGTAGACTGTCTTAATACGTGTGTAAACTTTAGACGGACCGTTCATACAAAATGGCGACCCGGCTAAAAGAAACGTTGTTTGCTAATTTGGTGTTAGCTTCAGGCAGCAAGCAGCATTGCTAACAGCCGCCCTGCTTGATTAAAGTCATTATCACGTTGCACTGCTTAGAACTAATAAAGTATAATATAAGCACTGAAAAACAAGCCTTACCTTTTCTTTTCGGTGACAACTCCAGTATCCATTCCTGGGTGAAACCTTTCCTTGTGTAAGGTTTTACCCCCCCCCCACAAAACACACACGCAACAAAACAAATAGCTAAGCTAGCTGGTTCCCAGAGCCGGAAGAATAAAGGACGTGTCCAGCTGTCCAAATATGACTTCCCAAAAGACAGAAAGGAGACGCGGTTATATCAGGATTGTACCTGGATATTCTGATCGATCAAATTCAAGAGGGAGGCCGAGCCTCTAAACCTGCATGTCAAAACATTAGTACTCCTACAGTCTTCCGCAGACAGTTAGAGCGAGGCAACGCTGTCTACTTACCAATACTGTCTATGGGGCGCGTTCACGATTACGGGAGCGAGCAATCACATGCTTCACTGGCTCGGAGACAGGAAACGTCTGAAAGCTCTTAGTGCAGCTCGTTCCATAGGATCATTTTAGGCTAAAGATGGAAACAAAATGTAGAACAAATATTCCTGGATAAAAGACATGTCACACAATCTCACTCTAAGCACGTTAGTGACCTTGACATTAATGTGTCATGTAGTTTGAGTGCTTATAAACATGCATCTGACATTTTAACTCAACTGATGAAAGGAGTATTGGGCACCTGATAAAATTGTGCATAGTGACAGATGGCAACAGTCATTACCTTATCAAAAGTTAGTGAGAAGACAACATTTTACAATCCTGCAACAAAGAACCAGTGTGCAAATCTTAAATATAGTTTAAAACAGTAACGTGCAGTCAGGGGAGGCAGGGGAGGCACAGCCTCAACTGTCATCATGGAAATATAAAATTAAAAATAAATGAAATTTCATTTAAATTCACAATTTTTGGAATTGGTTTTCAAAATCTCTTAATTTTCACATTTGCCGTTCAAATACTAAAGATATCGTAATCACTATGCTGTGTTCACAGTGTGCTGGAGCTTTGCAGTGAGACCGTTTTCCAGTCCCTCTGCATGTCGCTATTAAAATGTTCCAACACTTTTACTATATGAATTTAATTGAACAATTTTTTTTATATCATCAACAACTGTATGTGTGTAACGTATTCTTGTGCTGAGCGGTCATAAAACTGCTGCGCAGAGTTGAAAGTGAGGAATGCAGTTCTCATTGGCATTGGGCGATAGTCATACCTGTAGGGTTCATACTATATATTTTTAAATCTGATTGTGATACTTTTATCATAATCCCATGAAATGGTTAAGATGCTGAGTTCTTGATTGAATGGCCAGTACGACCTGGGTTCAAGCCCTACCACTGCCAGTTAGTCATTGTTGGGTCCTTGAGCAAGACCTTTAACCCTTCGTGCTCTGAGCCACTGTGTCTAAGGTTTCTAGTTCAAGTAAGATTAAACTATAGAAACATATTTCAGAGACAAAAAGTAAATATGGATTTCAATGAAGGACAGTCCAATGATTCATAGTCCTCACTCTCTGATAGGTAATTCAAAAATCATAGTCACATGATAAGATTGTCAACTAAATATCACAGTTAACCTTCACACTCTACAGTCCACTCATCTATCATTAAAGGCTTTCGTGTGTGCTCATGCATGTCAAGCTTATTTGACAAATGTTACTTCTCCAATTCAATACGTCCTTCATTTCTAACATGGCCCCACCTATGTAATTCACATCATTCAGTAAGGCTGACTGGCCTGACAGGAAGAAGAATAAAACAGATTTGTTTAACACGTTCAATCAATAGTGTTATAAGATAGTGTCAGTAAATAACCTCCAATATTAAAAAAAAAATACACTACCAAATCTTAATGTTCTTGCCAGTTGTTCTCCTTGGTTTATATTTCAGTACACATAGCAACCATTCATTCTAATATGTTAATTGCTTATAGCTTATAACTTTATGCTGATATTCATTTAAATATTGTGGATATTTATAATAATATTAATATATAATAAATCTGACATTGAAAATGAAATTTCAAAGCATTGCTGTTTCAATAAATGAGCGTGAAAGAATATAGTAAATATTTACAACTGTGGCTTAAATGACTGAACAGTGATGCTGTGAAATAGAGTAAGGACTGTTCTAAGGGCACATGCAGCTTGGGGGCCTCCATAGATCTTTTTTTGGATTAACAGTGTGGAAATGGTGTGGTAAGAAGCTTAACCTCATAAACCTAAATTGTTACCAGTACACCTGCGAGTAAAACATGCCCATGGCAAGAACATTGGAATAAGAGATGAGCTTAGGGTACAGTATAATCAGAATATAGATAGATAGATAGATAGATAGATAGATAGATAGATAGATAGATAGATAGATAGATAGGTAGATAGGTAGATAGGTAGATAGATAGATAGATAGATAGATAGATAGATAGATAGATAGATAGATAGATAGATAGAT
>JAOTRA010000027.1:1334657-1348134 GCA_026260255.1 Pseudolaguvia tuberculata | reverse complement strand
GTGTGTGTGTGTGTGTGTGTGTGTGTGTGTGTGTGTGTGTGTGTGTGTGTGTGTGTGTGTGTGTGTGTGTTTAAGTGCTGACCTAAACAAACACCATGCAGGTCAGCTGGTTAATCAGTGACCCGTTGTTAACACATATTGTGACAAGAACACCAAGTATCACTGTCCCTTCACATAGAATATTAAAAAAGAAAGTAATGTGTTCCCCTTTGTTAAAGAAAGCAAAAGAATTCACATTGGAAGGAAAACCGATGACCATATGACACACATTTATTCATGCATGGGTCAATTTATCATGCTTGATGTGCCTACCTGCGGTGTGAGGAAACCAAAGAACCCTGAGAAAACCGATTCAAATACAGGGAGGATGTGAAAACATTAGTCTATACACACAGTAAACTCAAATCAAGATGTTTGATGCTAAAGGGTATAGCCAGAGATTAGATTACCTCCATTATGTGTAGATGTAATTGCCTTCCTTGATGGTCTTCTCTAACACTGAGATAATTATGTATGTCACTGCTGTTCCACCCTCTATTTCTGTCTTCACTATTATTGATGTAGATGAGTCATGAGATCCTCCACAGCATACCTGATGTTGAGAGAGAAATAAGAGCTTGTGAGTGTGTGCCATCGCATATTCTAGCATTCGCACACATAGTATTACTCACAATCCTGTAGATTCCCGTCTCACATTCTTGTGTCTCATCCAATTTCTTATCTGGTAAACATATGCATTGGAAACCTCATCCAAAATCAAAGTCAGGGTTTGAAGTATTTACCTCTCTTAAGCGTTCCACATTTTTGCTGTTTTATTAGCTGTTTTATTAGAGGGACACAGATTTGAAAAGGGCTTTTGCATGGCTTTATATTGTGACATCAGCTAACCAGTTGTCTTAAGATGATATATATCTCTTCTACTATAAAAATATTTCTTTTTTATTGTTAAAGTATTCAAAGTCATAAAATGTATTTTTTTTCCAAATGATATTAAGGAATAAATATTTGATTAGCATATTAATATCTATCTAGCAATGATTAACTGCAGCATGACAATGACTTGGATTTATTATTGTTCATTCATTCATCTTCTTACCCGCTTATTCCCAAATTCGGGGTCACAGGGGTCTGCTGCGCCTATCCCAGCACACATAGGGTGAGAGGACACCCTGGACGGATCGCCAGTCCATCTCAGGGCAACACATAGACAAACAACCATTCACGCCTATGGACAATTTAGAATCACCAATCCACCTAATCTGCATGTTTTTGGACTGTGGAAGGAAACCGGAGTACCCGAAGGAAACCTACGCAAACACGGGGAGTACATGCAAACTCCGCACAGAAAGATCCCGGCCCGGGATTCGCACCCGGGACCTTCTTGTTGTGAGGCGACTGTGCTATCCACTACGCCACTGCCCCACCCGGATTTATTTACTAATGAGGATTTATTATTAGAGTGAATAAAAAATGAGTGTTCAGCACAAAGTCTTGACCTTACCACCACTGAACATCTTTAAGATAAACTGGAACGTCAACTGCACCTCAAACCTTACTTGACGAGTGGAGCTTAATCACATAGAAAAATGAGAATAAATCTGGAATAAGATGCTTGGAATCATATGTATGTGTTTTTGATTAGGTGACCACAAACTTTGGGAAATATATATCATGTATATTTATCAGACCAGTGCAAACCTTTAGCAGGCCATAAGCATTATTTTATTTGGGGGGTCCAAACTAATTATTGTAGATACTTGATTATTTACATACTTTAAATATAACATCATTATCTGTTCTCCCAGAACTTGTGTGGGTTTTCTCTGGTACTCCGGTTTCCTCCTACAGTTCAAAAAACATGTACATAGGTTGATTGATGGTTCTAAATTGCTCATAGGAGTGAGTGCTCAGTTGTATAAACCAGAGACAAATGTAATTCGCTCTGACTAAGGGCAATTGCCAAATGCTATAAATGTTCATGTAAATTTGGGCTGGCTCTGATATTAATCATTGGTAGATTACCACACTGACTTCATCGTCACTGAACAATTTTGGGATAAACTGGACTGTCAACTGTACAACTATCGTAGCTTAAGAAAAAGCCAAAAACCACACCCAAATATCTAGGAAAACCTGCAGAGGATTTTACAGGAGAATAATTAAGCCGGTATTTAATTGATCCTGGAATATGATGTGGATCCACATAGGGTTGTGATGGTCAGGTGTCATAATACTTCTGTCAAAGACATTGATGAAAAGCTAAGAATTACAAGCCATACGCTGTATTCATGACATTACTGTTAAAGATGTTCTTCATGTGTAACGTCACCGTCTCCATGCAGAAGAGTCCCAATAATAATGTGGGCGTCCGCCCTTTTGATTTCTCTGTACATTGAAACTTGTACCTTTCAGAAGGTTTGGGCTAAAAATAGTATTCCTGTGGTACTCCTTAACCCTAACCCTGTGTATGTAGGACAGGATAACAGTGGATGAGCAGGTTTATCCCGGAGTGGAGTAGGTGTTACTGCTTGTACAGGCAGATCAGTGTGGTGGTAAATACTCACTAGTTTCCTTAACATAACATATATTTAGTAGGGCTTAGCAAAGCAACTCATTTTCTGGACACAGGAGGGCTGATTGGGCCACCTACAGGTGACAAAATCACTTCCATTAATCCTTCTACCTTTACTCTTATACTGTACAAGCTACGTTCAAACTCCCTGAAAACAAATGCAGTGACCAAAAGTGAATTAAGAGCAAGTGGGTTGCCACAGGCAAAATAAATAGATAAAAGTGGTAGTCTAGCGGTTAAGTTAATAAACTGCTAACTGAAAGATTATGGATTACTAGTACAACTATATTACCACTGCTGGGACTCTGAGGAAAGATTAACCCAGTTGCTCAATTGTATAAATGAATTAAGTGCAAGTCACTTTGGATATGGCCGTTTACTGAATGGCGTAAATGTAATAGTACCGTGGTTAAGGTGTTATGCTGCTATTTGGAAGATTAGGGTTTGATCAATACTACTAATGTATCACTGCTGGGCCCCTGAGCCAACCCCCAATTGCTCAGTTGTAAAAGAAAAAAGATAAATGTAAGTATCTCTGGATAAGGGGATCTGTATAGGTTTCCTCCCACAGTCCAAAAACATGTAGATTAGGTAGATTGGTGATTGTAAATTGTCCATGGGAGTGAATGTGTGTGTGAATGGTTGTTTGTCTTTGTGTGGCCCTGAAATAGACTGGTGACCCGTTCTGGGTGTACCCCTGCCTCTTTCCCTATGTGAGCTGGGATAGGCTCCAGCAAACCCCCGTGACTCAGAATTTGGAATAAGCGGGTTAGAAGATGAATGAATGAATGAATGAGTAAAGAATGGACACCTGCTAAACACTAAATGATGCATGCTGCTAATGCTAAATGCAACCCTTGCAGACCTGTTTCGGCAGCTACCATGTTAGTAGTCAAACTATTATCAATAATTCATCTTGCAAATAATGAAATGAAAATAAGATGGGATTACCAATAAAATGTGTGTCTATCAGTTACCCCTGTTATGTTTCCTCTTTTCCTCATATTTCTGCTTTTTTTTTCACTTCTGGCCGCCAGACGAATTAATCCTCTTTAGATTTCAATTAGCAAATGCACAAGTACACACTGTGCCAATTTGACAATGGTGGCCAACACATCAGATCAATGTAATGCGAGAGGGATTAGGGATATATTTCTCCATGTTATATAAATGAGGACATTTACAAATGTTTAAATGGTTTCAATGTTTAAATCTTTCAGATACTCCCTAATATTTGCCTGTTTTGCCTGTCCAATTGCTATCTTCTTCTTTTTCTTCTTCTTCTTCTTTCGGCTGCTCCCGTTAAGGCTCACCACAGCGGATGGCTTTTCTCCACACTACCCTGTCCTCTACATCTGCCTCTTTCACCCAAACTACCTGCATATCATCCTTGGTCTTCCTCTTTTCCTCCTACCCGGCACCTCAATCCTTAGCATTCGTCTACCAATATACTGCATGTCCCTCCTCTGCACATGTCCCAACCAACTCAACCAAACCTCGCTCACCTTGTCTCCAAACCATGCTACATGCGCTGTCCCTCTATTAAACTCATTTCTAATTCTGTCCATCCTCGTCACTCCCAATGAAAATCCAATTGCTATCAGCAGTGTAAATATGAACAATATATACAGTATAAAACATATTATAGCTACTACTTAAAAGGGGCGGCACAGTGGCGTGTAGTGGTTAGCACAGTCGCCTCACAATAAGAAGGTTCGATTCCTGGGTCGGAGATCTTTCTGTGCGGAGTTCTCCTCGTTCTTGTGTGGGTTTCCCCTGGGTACTTTGGTTTCCTCCTACTGTCCAAAAAAGTACAATAGGCGGATTGGTGAGTCTAAGTTGCCCATAAAGTCCCAGCCATTGCGGTGGCACAAGCCAGTGCAACCTTAGTGCCGGCACCAAGCCCGGATCAATGGGAGGGTTGCGTTAGGAAGGGTTTCCGGCTTAAAAACACTCCTCAAGTCGAATGTGTCAACCCCTAACGGGAGCATCCGAAGGAAATAAAATAGCTACTACTTACATTTCTGATAATAGGAATAAGTGGAAGTATTGCATAATCATTCTTGCATTTTTAAGCACTATGATAAAACATTTGTGTGACATCATTTCAGTTTACCCAGACATAATGACAAACATACATCTGACTGAAACGCATGAAGTAGAGGTAGAACACGAATAGGTAGCAGTGGAAAGGGTAACGGATACAAAGTGATAGAGATCTGTCACTGCCATGCCCTGGCAAGCATTCTGAGGGTGTACTTAAACCTTGAGCTTGACGTAGTAAACACTGCTGTCTGTCTTTCTAATATATGTGCAGGACAAAGTAACTGACTTTCTCAAGGACATCAAATGACAGATGTGAGAGACATAAACAGTCAGGCTAGAGTAAATAGATTGCTTTAGATTACCGGCTCTGAAAATAAAAGTCACTGTACAATTTCTGTGGAATAAAGATGTTGGAATCATTTATATTTACAGCGTTTAGTCAATGCTCTTCTCCAGAGTGACATACAAAAGGGCTTTGAGTCACATCATTGAACAGCTCAATACTGGTATAGATACTTTATTCAAAGCATAGATACTATATTTTATTATATGTTGAGTGCTAGTTATTTAAGAAAGAAGTGGGTCTTCAAACTGTTCTTGAAGATAGCCAGTGACTGCTGTTCTGACATTGATCTTGGTGCTAGGAGAACCTTGAGGCCTAGGTGGTTGGTGGAACAAGTTAAGCAAAGCATGTGGGTCTCATGAAGCACAGGGCTATGCAAGGAGTGATACGTTCTTGGAGGTAGGATGGTTCTGCTGGTTCTGGCTTTGGCTTTGTAGGCAAGCATCAGTGTTTGGAATCTGATGCATGTAGCTACTGGGGGCCAGTGGAGGGAGCACAGCAGTGGTGTCGTGTGTTGTATAAAATGCTTGTAGTGACACGTTTTCATTTTTAAACATCTGATCCATTTCTGTTTTTGGTAGTCACAAGAATTAGTTGAAATTTTTGTATGACAATATTATTTATCTTGTAAATAGGATTTGGGTTTTTTTAAAATGAATAAATTGGATGTTTAGGATGAACTAAAGCTCTGAATGAAAGATGTTAGATTATTAAAGCAATTATGAAGAACAGTTAAATAATGCTTTAACCATATACTGTTACAAACTACAACACCTACAATGAAGTGTGAAACCCTGTGTTATCCACCGAGAAACAGGAGAAATCCTTAAAAACTTAAAAAAGCGCCACTGACCAGATAATTCAGTGTTCTTTTAATGAATCTGATGGAAGCGTTTCAAAGTAAATGTCAAATTTTATCTATTTGATCAATTTAAATAATTTGCAATATCCGTTCCTGCATCAGTTAGTGCTTATGTAACAGACTAAACTGCTTATCAAGGTTAGACCTGGTCATTTTGTGTTAGCATCATTCTGCATGTGTATGTATACATTGTCCCCTTTGGGCTTGCCGTAGTTTGGACAACGAGCATACGGGAACAGAATAAAAAGCTGCATGTTTATCTAATAAACCAATACATTTTGGACTGCTTTCTTTCTTTATTTTATTAAAATCCTGTGTTAGAAGATGAATGAAATAATGAAATTCATGTATTTAGGTGAACTGGTGATGAACGCCTTTTTCTTGAACATGAAGGCCTGCACTGCCACATTTTATTTGAATTTACAATCACTTTTGGAGGAAAAGTTCTAATACATAATTTTTTCCCATTTTTTCAAAGTTGTATATATGTAGAAATAAATGTATTCTACTTAGATATAATTGCACAGCTTAGAAACATGTTCAAATATCACCTGTTGTTGTGTTGTGACATTTGTCAGTGTTGAGTGTTTTCTTAACATGCTCACTTTTCTCTTGTCCATCTTTTTTTTTCTCTTACAAATTAATCAGATGCAGATCTACTGAAAAAATCGATCATTGATATGGGAGACCCTTACACTAGTCTCCTCTCAGGTTTCTCCTCCCAGATGGACACCTCCTACTTGTCGGGTAATGTGAGTGGAGCAGAGAGGAAGCAGCAGGCAGGTATTGATGACCTAATCTCTGGCCTGGATTGCCAGTCTGCCATGTTCAGCTCAGATTCTGGTATCGAGATGACCCCGAGTGCCGAGACAGGCTACAACTCCCAAAAGCTACGTGACACAGACAAGACCCCTGATTCCACATACAACTACATGGATATCAGAAGCAGGGAAGACCCCTACCCCTATAGTCAACAGCAGCCCTTGGTGGATTTGGAAATAAGTGCTGCTTCAAATTCTGCCCCTCCATTTGCTCTTAGGGGAGGGCACTACTTGGAGAAGAGTCCCTCGCCTGTGGAAGTGGAGACGCTAGGTCCCTCTGCAACTACATTTGACTCACAAATATTTCCCTATGTAGAGGAACCTTCAGATGATGAGCTGTCTGACTACCAACCTGACTGCTCACCAGATGTTGAGGACAATGTCAATCCAGTAAAGATCACATTGACAGAAACACCACCTTTATCCGTCTCTCCTGTGACCGTTCAACGTGCTTCTCCGGTCACTCTTTCTGAGAAAGAAAGTATCCTGAGCCTGGGGTTGCAGGGCGTTCCTACTGTCACACTCTCAGAGCCAGAGGATGAGAGTCCGGGATCTTCCACTCCACCACTCACTGGTAAATATTAAAGTAACATTATGAGCAAAGTATTTTCTAGTTCTACATTACACAGTATAGAAGGTTAGGTTAGGTTAGGTTTATTCAACAGATTTTTTTGCCAGACTGCTGAGTATAGTCTGCCTAGTACAGTCTTGTTTCTCACTGACTCCCTACTGATGAATCATTTGGGAATCACACATGCCACCTAGATTGGAGATAGGAGAAGACCAGTGCTTGTTAAACCATGTTCCTAAAGTACCTTTGTTCAGCTTGTTTTCCAGCTACCGCTTTCCTACCTGCTGCTGATTCTGGTTTGTTTAGTCAATCAGAGGGTAGATACTAAATCTCCAGGAGCCTCATGTACAAGGACCTGCGTAGAATTAATACTAAAACATTGCATATGGTCAAAGGTGTAGAGAGGCATCCAAGCCAAAAATTCAGATTTATCGAACTCTGTATATGGAGATTCTGTTGCCGCCCTCAAATAAATTCATTTAATTATGCAATGAGTCACTTTGGCAAAATAAGCAAATAACAAAAGTTTACAGAAAGAAGTGCAATATTTATAAATGTGGGAGCAGTTGCTTGGTTTGATTACATTAGGAAAACCAGCTATCACTGCTTTAATGTTTTGCTACATAACTGCATCATACAGGAACCTTACATACTTGGTAGACATGCGGTAGAATACTTTGTAGTCTTATGTTCGCACTTTATTGCATCTCTGAGACAATAAACACAAAAAAATGTAAGTATGTCAGACACCACCAGGTTGGTGTGGAGGAACCTACATTTTCAAGTTAATTTCATTCATTCATTCTTCTTACCCGCTTATTCCCTAATTCGAGTTTGCTGGAGCCTATTCCAGTGCAGGAGTACACCCTGGACAGGTCACCAGTACATCACACATAGATGAACAACAACATTAACACTCACATTTGCTCCTGTGGGCAATTTATAATCACCAATCAACCTAATGTTACATATACATCAAACCCGAGACCTTTTTGTTGTTAGTAAAAATGACTGTGAGCATGAAAAGTTCTTGTGCATACATAGCAATCATACATAAGGCTCCAGATCTACTTCCAACTAAACCAGGTAATCAGCAGTGAATCAGCAGTGGTTAGAGAAGGAGTAACTGAAAATGTCTGTATGGTTTCAGATGGAACTTGCATCTCCCTTTTTATTTCCAGGTAAGAGTGTCTACGCTTTACATGTGGACATCACATGTTCAGGTTACATGAATTGCGTAATAACATGAAATTTCATTCTAGAAATTTCTGTTGTCTTTTTCTCACATGACCAAACATTTTAAAACAAATTATTTAATGTATTTCAGCAAACTGGTCCTCAGAGAAAGTTAATTCTGTCCAAAAACAAATGTCTGTGAAACCTTTTTGCTAAGCTTTTTTTGTTGTTGTTTTGGTCAACATTGAACTGTCGTACTAACCATCTTGTGCTAGCATTCAGGTTTCTGCCTTTTGCGCACCAATAATGGATGTAAGTTTGTTTAGTACCTTGCAAAGAAATAATAATATCAAATCAACCTGAAGAGAAAAAACATGTAGTTTGTTAACACTTCCAATCAATGTCAGGCAAGATACTACACAACCTACACAACCTGAACACATGGTCTTTTTCACTGTCCACATCTAAAACACACACATTCCTACTTGGGGCAGATTAAAAAACTGAACTTCACTTAACAGAAGACATAAGCAACTTGCTTCTGGAATGTGTCAAAGGTGACAAGGAAACCCGCCAAATATCTAATAACAATTTCATCCATAGACATCAGTGAAAATTGATGAAAATAGTTTATAGTGAGGCGGAATAAAGTCTGTAGTGTGTGCAGTTTTTAGCTAAGCCACTGTCTGTGACTAACTGATTCCATTCTCTCAGTGGGACATCTTAACACAGCAGATGGCCACAGCCAAGCAGGTGCTGAACCTGCAGCAAACACTCAGCTCTTTTCATTTTTTTCTTCCGCTGTCATTATAGAAGAGTCTGACTCTCCATCTGATCCCATGGTCCGCGCTGTTGAAGTGAAAAGCCAGGAGAAAGCGGCACAAAATTCTCAGTCTGCGCCCAGATCACAGAGTCCATCAATGGAGCTAAAGAGCACCCCAACTCTTCCCTTGTATGCCAAGGTTACAGATGCCAGTAGTGGAGATTCAGGTGATTCAGAGATTGAGCTTGTTTCTGAGGAGTCAAGCCCCCAAGCTCCCAGCGGTGCCTACATGACCTTCAGCAAGAGCTCTACCTCCCATGCAACAGCTCCTGCAATTACTCAAGCTCCTGGTTCTGCCTCTGTCCCTGCCTTAAATCTTTCTCCTGCTACCATCACTGCCGCCATGCAGTATAGTATTCTGCGGGAGGAGCGGGAGGCTGAACTAGACAGCGAGTTGGCTCTGGAGTCTTGTGAGGAAGAGAGCCCTAAGAGATTTCTCCAGGACTCCTCCACCAAGATAACCAAAGCCAAACCTCAACTTGCTGAACAGCCATCCCCCTCAGCCCCAGTGCCCACATCTACCCCTGCGAATCCTACACCTCCACCTGCTGCTCCAGTCTTTAATGATGCTCCTCAAGAAAAGATGGCAAGTGACGAAGAGGATGAGAAGACAAAGCCCAGCAACAAACCGGCACCCTCCATTGCAGTTGTGCCTGAACTCAAGGTGGAGCAGCCTTCTAACGAAAGCCAAGAGGAGAGGCAAGATTCTAGCATTAAAACGCACCCTACAGATTCTGTGATCTTCCAGGAAATTAGAGAGAAGGGTAAGGCACTGTCATATTTAAATTCCTTAGTTTAGATGTGCGTTTGCAAATTTAAAAGCAAAAATAAGGAGGATATATTTATTTATTTACTATTTATTAAAATCTATTGTTTCATTTTACTTTTGGTCACTGTTTAACCCTTGTCTAGTAAGGTACATTCTATATTAGCCTAAAATATGACAAGAATGTCTGTGGTCAAATAGACACACCTTGCAATAACTATATGTGTGGAAATTAATTTGGCAGCAAACCCAGGAAAGAAAATCTGAAAGCTCCAAAGGGTAGAAGCGGGAAGTGGTAGCCTAGTGGTTAAGGTGTTGGACTAGAACCAGGGGTGCTATTTCCACCTCTACTAAGCAACTACTGTGGGGCCTTGAGCAAGGCCCTTAACCCACAATTGCTCAGTTGTAAAAAAGAGACCAAATGTAAGTCGCTCTGGATAAGAGTGTCTGCCAAATGCTAAACTAACTATAGACACACTTAACTTATTTGGCATGCATAGAATTATTGAAAATATCAGTTTATTGATATAAACTATGGTAATAGTGAAAATAATCCAAAAATATCAAGGACTTTATATCCAGAAGGTTTTATCCTGCATAATGTATGTAAATATTTCTACAAATGAGGCGACCAACGCTAATATAGTTATTATTGTATTGCTCAATTACAGTTCATCACATAAGCTTCTCTACAATGCCCAGAAACATGTGTTGAACCAGATGCAATTCTGTATTTGCTTTACAAAATGCTGTGTACATTTAACACAGCAGAAAATAACTCCCCCAGGAAGCCACTGTTTGCATCCCCCAGGAAGCCACTGCCATCATGTGTGATTTTAACTCGTAGTTGATGATGGCAAGTCCAATTTTTGGCTTAGTAAGAGGTTTATGCTACCTATTTTTCTAGGAGTCATTTTATTATTTTTATGGTGTATAATATTAAAAATTAAAGGGTTTATTTACTATAGAAGACATCTTAAATAACTTCCAGTCAGAAAGGCAGTCCTATTATTGGAAGCACTGATTTCAGGCCTGTCATTGCAGTCAGGATGCCTGCTCTATTATTGTCATTTAAAGTGGCAATTCTAAAAAAATCTAAAAAATTTTTTAAAAAAGGTAGATAGACTCAACCCCATAGGGCCATAAATTAAGATGTCATATTATATTTAACATACATTTTAGCTTAGTTGTCTTAATTGTTTGCTTAAAAGCTGTTGAGCTACTTTCTCTCTCTTTGTACTAGGCTGTCCCATAAAAGCTGTTCCATTTGTCTCATGTCCATGGATAGCTAGTCCAATCTGCATTTTTATCACTCTTTTCTCTTGTATTAGTCTGTTTGTGTTTGCTCTTTCCATGAGAAGAGTTCTTTTTATTTATGGCTTATACAGCTATATCTGCTGGTGGACCACCAAAAAAGGTGATAATCTAAGTGGAGTACTTTCCAAGCCTACAAATTTAAAGCATTATGCTAAAGTTACAGCAGCGTTCTTTTAGTGCCTGACACTGACACTTATCTTTAAGTCTAAACAAGATAGATATTGATCATGTCCATCACCCCAACTGAATCAGGCCTTAAGTCTTAAATCTGGCATCCTGTGCTAGACTGAATGGGTAGAAAGATTCAACCATTCTCACAATATGTACCTTTATGAACTTTCAAAGAACTTATGAGCAGCAATTTTTCATGTATGAACCCATTCAAATTTCACCTCACAACAAGAAGGTCCCGGGTTCGATTCCCGGGCAGGGAATCTTTCTGTGACCCCTAACTAGGGTATAAGCGGGTAAGAAGATGAATGAATGAATCCATGCTTCTGTATGTCAACTTGTTGTTTAATAGCACAATCAGGTGAAAAGTTTGTGGGCAACACGTGGCATAGTGGTTAGCATAGTCGCCTCAGAACAAGAAGGCTCAGGCAAGAGGTCTTTCTCCTACGCTTGCATGGGCTTTCTCTGTGTACTCTGGTTTCCTCCCGCAGTCCAAAACATGTACATTAGGTTGATTGGTGATTCCTAAATTGCTCCATACAGAGTATTATATGCTGCAAAATGTCGTACCTGTAAACATTGAGTAGAACTAGGAACAGATACAATAAATAAGACAAAAGAATAATAAGTTAAAATAAAATATCTGTAAGATAAGAATAAAATAAAAAGATGGAATAGAATAGAATAGAGTATAAATTATATACAGATGACATGTATAGACATGTGTAAAGTGTGAGTCGAGTGAGTGTGACCCTGCGATGTTCTGCTGACATGTCCAGGCTGTACCACTGTCTTTCTCCCAATGTGCACTGATACAGGCTCTAACAGATCCTTGTAACCACTAATTAGAGATTACGCAAGTTAGAAGATAAATGAATTAATATAGTTAATTACGGCGGCGCACATTATACACATTATATAGTTATGGCGCCAGTAGTTACTTACGGCACCAGTAGTTACTTACGGCACCAGTAGTTACTTATGGCACCAGTAGTTACTTACGGCACCAGTAGTTACTGACGGCACCAGTAGTTACTTATGGCACCAGTAGTTACTTACGGCACCAGTAGTTACTCATGGCACCAGTAGTTACTTACGGCACCAGTAGTTACTTACGGCACCAGTAGTTACTCATGGCACCAGTAGTTACTCACGGCACCAGTAGTTACTTACGGCACCAGTAGTTACTTATGGCACCAGTAGTTACTCACAGCACCAGTAATTACTGACGGCACCAGTAGTTACTTACGGCACCAGTAGTTACTCATGGCACCAGTAGTTACTGACGGCACCAGTAGTTACTTATGCCACCAGTAGTTACTTATGGCACCAGTAGTTACTCACAGCACCAGTAATTACTGACGGCACCAGTAGTTACTCATGGCAACAGTAATTACTTATGGCACCAGTAGTTACTTACGGCACTAGTAGTTACTTATGGCACCAGTAGTTACTTACGGCACCAGTAGTTACTTATGGCACCAGTAGTTACTTACGGCACCAGTAATTACTGACGGCACCAGTAGTTACTCATGGCACCAGTAGTTACTTACGGCACCAGTAGTTACTTACAGCACCAGTAGTTACTTATGGCACCAGTAGTTACTGACGGCACCAGTAGTTACTTATGGCACCAGTAGTTACTTACGGCACCAGTAGTTACTCATGGCACCAGTAGTTACTTACGGCACCAGTAGTTACTTACGGCACCAGTAGTTACTCATGGCACCAGTAGTTACTCACGGCACCAGTAGTTACTTACGGCACCAGTAGTTACTTATGGCACCAGTAGTTACTCACGGCACCAGTAATTACTGACGGCACCAGTAGTTACTCATGGCACCAGTAATTACTTATGGCACCAGTAGTTACTTACGGCACCAGTAGTTACTTACGGCACCAGTAGTTACTTACGGCACCAGTAGTTACTCACGGCACCAGTAATTACTGACGGCACCAGTAGTTACTCATGGCACCAGTAGTTACTTACGGCACCAGTAGTTACTTAC
>JAOTRA010000027.1:1288306-1304425 GCA_026260255.1 Pseudolaguvia tuberculata | reverse complement strand
CAACCCTCCCCATTTATCCGGGCTTGGGACCGGCACTAAGAATGCACTGGCTTGTGCAACCCTAATGGCTGGGTTTTGCATGTCTCTGATTAATATCAAATAAAATATAAAATCAAACGGTTTGTACAATCATTCTTTTTGCAGAAGGTGTCGCGCTCTCCCTCTCTCGCTCTCTCTTTATGGTTATAAATCTTTACATCTCTCTACAGCACTCACTTTTTGTGTGCGAGTGTGTGTGTGTGTGTGTGTGTGAGAATTTACATGCAGTGAGCTGTAATACTGTGTATACACACTGTGGGTGTTAAAGCATTACACACTCATCTTTTAGAAGAACTCAGTCCTGTCTGCGCGAACACATTCACAGCCAATCTCACATTTTGTCCCTTGCGCCATCTGTCCACCAACCCAACACACAGCACTGTCTCTCATTCCTTCTGTTCTTTCATCTTGTATTCAGGCCCACATATCCGATTGCTGTGTCTAAGTGGCTGCTTTCAATGTCACAGCAGCATGAGTATGCAGATTAAATGATTATAATTAATCTACATTCCCCTGTCATGTTCTGCAAAGGATAATGTTTTAATATTCTATATGTACCTGTTTCTCTTTTTTTTTCTTCCCAATAACAGGAAGTCAGCAGACACAAGAGCAGGGAACCCAAAAAAGTGGAAGTAGTTCTGAGAAGCCCAGTGAAAATGGGGTATGTTTCCTGCGATTATGAATAATATATCCTGCAACCGTTATTATCACTTCCAGCTGTTTTAAATCACAGTGTAGTGCTGTAGATGCATGCTCTGTTTCAGCCATCTGACATAATATCTACACATGTGATTAATAGACTCTGCTATTTTACAGCAATACTATAAAGTTCACCTAATTCCAGTTGACATTACATGGCCCCTTTTGGAAAGTTTGTCATTACTGCCGCATCACCTATATGTGTCATTTAAATAACCTTTTGTTATTTAGCTAAATGTAGCAGACAAAAACAATAGGTACAAGCCGTAATTTTGCATGTGACATAACTTAATAAATGAGGTGTACTGGCCACCGGTTTCCTTGTTTCATAGTTGGACAGTGTCATGCTAGTTGCGTCATCAGTCTCTGATCTTCTATTGCTTCGTGGTCTGACTGTTATCTAGAAGTTGCGTTGCATCCAAGTGCATAAAATCTTCTGATTTGAAAAACTGCAATAGGCATTAATATGCTTATGGTGAATGATTAAATACAACAAGTTTTTATGTAGGATTCTAGGAAACTTTTACGGTTTTAAAAATGTCTCAGACAAACTAATTGCGGCTAAAACCATTTATCAGCTAGGTGCTGAGATGGAATTATCAAGCTTTATATGTTCTTCTGTCTTTGCTTGGTGGACACAATCCTTTCTGATATCACAGTTAGTGTGACATGAATAACAGTCTATACTCATTAAATCATGTGAACTTGTGTACTTGCCTTTGGGCTCATTTTGTATTTTAAGTATTTTGCAAAGCCTGTGTATTTTCCCATTTATTTACTGAAAACCGCTGCATTCCTACCTCTTAGCTCTTAGTATCCTTCTCTGATATTTGATTTATTCAGCATCACTCACATTTTCCTCATTCTTTTCAACCTTCTGGCCCAGATTCTGGCAGAGAATATACAAACCTCTAGAAAGCAGAAGTAATTTTACCTTAAGGCCAGTTGGGTGATGCAAATAATATGGGAAATAGTAGTTTCACTAATGCTTAGACATTGTGATTTCACTGTACTTTTATTTCCCTTCCACCCTCTACCTTTCTGGTATCTTGGTGTATTAAGGCAGGTAGTAACAGACTGCAGTGGACACAATTGACTTTAATTGCCTGTGGTGGTTTAATGGGAAATCGAAGAGCAAAGAGTTACTGGCTGATTTTAAATGGAGTTACATAGAGCTACCATTGTCACATGCTGCAAATGACAGGCACACACAGGACCTATTGATGGAAATGAAATTATTTATTCACTTTATTATAGAAATTGTTAGACATTTATATGATAAGTGCCAGAAATGAAACATTCTGCCAGATGTTGAGTAATTCTGTAATGTTACAGTTAAAGTTTGGCATTTGACAAACACTCTTATCCAGAGCGACGTTAAGGGCCTTGCTCAAGGGCCCACAGTGGTTACTTGGTGGAGGTGGTATTCGAACCTCAGTCTTTCTGGTACTAGTCCAACACTTTAACCACTAGGCTACCACTTCCCTTGATACAGAATTTATATATTGCCCTATCAGCATAGACCAGCTGCAGGTCCTAAGAAAGTATTAAAGTATCTTATTACTTAATTCAGATTCTATAGGTCTTAAATATTTTGGTTATATTAATACAATAATTAAGGGCAGTGTAGTGGCGTAGTGGTTAGCACGGTCAACACACAAGAAGAAGGTCCCAGGTTCGATTCCTGAGGCAGGGCTCTTTCTATGCAGAGTTTGCATGTTCTCCCTACGCTTGCATGGGTTTCCTTCGGCCAATCCGGTTTCCTCCCACGTTCCAAAAACATGCAGATTCTGTCGATTGGTGATTCGAAATTGTGGAATGTGTATCTTAGGAGTTGTTTGTCTAAAAGAGTTTAAGAAGATGAATGATTGAATGAATACAAAAATGACTGCAAACTAAAAAAACCCAAAATGACTTTGTTTGATCATTGGACAGAGCGAAGTTGTTTTACCCTGCCGTAGTTATCATAGGTGGAGGTAGCTCCATATACGGTAGTTGCAATAAGCAAATGCATGTATAATAAAAAATGGCTCAAAAATGATGAATTCTCATAGGGGTTGGAGCCAATGTCTTCCCAAGGTTTTTAGATGGGTTCAACAGGCATCAAAACAATGGAAAAGTGTGTGGGAATCACCAGGAATGTGCCAGAGTCTGGTGATTTTGCTGTCCTATCAGTCAGGAGAACCATCTTAAAGGTTAACTGTAATAGAAAATTTTACTCCATGTAAGATCTCAACTGGAGTTTCATTGATTCAATAACTGTTGATGATTGGGCGGGGCTGTGTTAAGGAAAACCGGTAGAAATATAGGTGTGTATTTACAGTATATCTGTATGAAGTATTCTGAAGATGCCCAAAGTAGCGTAAAGGAGCCCGTTATGCAGGTTATGCAGGAATATGTAAAATAAATAGTTCTAAGATACTTCTATGTTATAGCAAAATATACTATAAATCCCAAAAATATAGTTTGTCATATCGGAAGTCAAGACATTGTCTGTAGTATTTATTTGGAATATAAAGATTAAGAAAGCATCAAGCAGATATGTGGCAAAAAAGTTAATTGTATTAGAAGGGTTTTTCCTACAGGTTGATTTTCAAAAGATAAATATTATCAGTGCTGTTGTTACAGAAAAACATCTTAACAAAATGAACAGGACAGTTCAACCAGCAACAAGACCCATCTAAAATCAATTATCTAGATTTTCTTTCATTTGTTTTAGTAGGTGTTTATCAGCACAGCCTGTGAGTAGGCTTCAATTTCACCCACAGACACCCTGTAGGCTTTCTGGATGTGTTTGTGTACTTGATACCACTGAGTGCTGTGTGAACCTGGTAAACATCAACCCTACACACATCCTCATGCTTCATAATAAGACCTCCCAGTGCAGAGCTTAAGCACCATCTCGGCTGACAACAACTATAATTCTATGGTGTGTGTGTGTGTTGGTTTCTCTGTCATAAGAGGTCTTAAGAGGATCAGTGTTTATAGTATCCTTCTCTGCCTTTGCTACAGCAGGACTTTTTCTGCTCATATTCCTCTTCGATGTAGGCATCACGTTGGTGAGATGTGAATATAAATACTAATACACACAGAAAAATGCTTTCTCTTTTTTGCCTGAACATAACGGTGCATAGAAAGGGTCACCCGTGGGCACATACTCATCTGGTTTACTGTTTTCCTCTCAGTTTTCTTGGCTTTTTCCTGTAGTTATCTTCTCGTGATTTTTCTATCTCCGCATGTCTTGTCATTTGGACCATTTATGTTCCATTGTATCATTTCTCTCTCTAAGTGGGTATATCAGTACTAAGTCAGCCCCTCCCTTCCATTTTCTCTTCTTTCTCTTCTCCGTCACTCTCTGCTATCCCCATCAATCCACACATCCTTTCACAGTTGTATTTGCAAGAGACACACAGAGCTGAGGTAAGGCTGCTTCTGCTGATTTATCTTTAAGCTTAAGCTGTTCTAAAGTCATTATGGTGTTGCTGATGAATTCCTTTTATGGTTTAGTCGGTGTTTTATTGCCCCACACACTTGTGGGGTCGTGCTTGAATTGTATTTCGCTGATGCACATTCTTGTGATCTGTACGGGCAAACGGCATCACTGTGAAGCCACAGAACTCTGTACTGTGTGGGCAGCTTTAAGATTTACTGGGGTGCACATTCATTTCCTGGATCTGTGGGTGGCTTTGCCCAGCAGGGAGTGTGTATCCCAGCCGTTGCTTAATCTTTTATATAATCTGCCTTAAATCTCCATTATAACAGTTGCAAACATTTTGGGTAATCATAATAACTAGAATCTCTATGTTTTGGTCTCTCTGTTAATAATGTAAATATTACATTTTATTAATATTTATAATTGTTACTTTGCTTCTCTATTAATCAGGATAAGATTTGTTACTTTACTTTAGAAGAAGAAAGTTTTATTATTTTGTTTTGTAGTGTCAACTACAGATCTTATCAAGCCTCCAAGCAATAGCTCACAGAAGTATAATGCTCTGTACTGAACAACAGGAAAAAAGAAGGAATGTTTTTTAATGAATTAAAGCTAAAAATATATATTTCCATCAGTAAAAATTGAAAGTTCATTAATTACATTTCTAATTATAGCTTATTAACAAAACAATTTTAAACATTTGGCCTTAAAGAATAAAGAAAAAAACACTATATACCACCTGCGCCAAAAGCTGCCAGTTTGGTCTAAGAATCATTATTTTTTTATTTTAAAAAAGCATCTTAACACCAAGGCGGTGCGGTGGCATATTGGTTAGCAAGTTTGTCTAACAACAAGAAGGTCCTGGGTTCAATTCCCACGCCGGGGATCTTTCTGTGCGGAGTTTGAGTGTTCTCCCTGTGCTTATATGGTTTTCCGCCGGGTAAGCTAGTTTCCTCCCACAGTCCAAAAAACATGTACATTATTGTTGATTCTAAGTTGCCCATCGGAGCGAATGTGTGTGTGTGTGAGTGGTTGTTTGTCTATGTGTTGCCCTGAGATGAGCATATTAAAAGGTTTGGTGAAACAATTTGTCATTGTAGTGTTCCTGGAAATAGACCTTTCTGTATTCTGATTTCTTCTGACTCAATTGGTAAGCTAACTGTATACTCAAGTCGCTGGGGGAGGAAACAACAGAAAGTAATGGCTTACTGCAATAAGTAAAACCACTAAAGCCCACTCTCTATCCTGCAGCTGCGCTGGGACTGCAGTTTCTCTTGATGAGTGCATGCGCTGGCATCTCATCCTCTAGAGAACATGGCCTTGGGCTGAGGAGATGGCAGGAACTGCTTTTAACAGGGCCAGTAGAATAACCTGATTCTTTTGTCATTTCCTGAATGAGCCTAACGTCATGCAGGCAACAGCTATTGCCAGAAAAAAATAAGAGTCTCCTAAACGTATGACTCTATGAAGAAAGAAAAAAGAAGACTCCTAGGATTGGGTTCCTTTCAAAAGACCATGTGATATGCTGCTTGTTTGACTAGAAAACTTCAGTGTTGTTGCACATGGAAATAATATCTTTAAGCAAATCCAGGACAGCAGTCAAAATATTGATTTTCAGCTTTCGCTTCTGTACTTGGTTTTGTTGTAACATCTGGTAAGAGAAAAGAGGGCAAGAGAGTGGGACAGATCAAATCCTAAAAAAATACGCAAAGCAGCGCCAGTCACTTGCCATACTAATCCAGCCTGTAGACCCTTGTATTGTCTTTCCATCCATGCAACATTAGCGATTGACCGATTTATCTATTTGGTTGTTGATGAAGGGTAAAATAGAAAAGATCACTCATTTATGGGTTACTAGGGCAAAATTTGATCTGTAAACCAGAGGAGGGTTAAGAGAATAGGTTATTTAGCCACCTGCAAATATCATTTCCCAACCTGCTTTTACAACCACTTCATCATGATCATCATAAAGTGGTCATACGGCACAATGCTGAGATACAGAGGGTGCTGTGTGTGCAAATACCAGCCAACATTGCTGCCCTTTAGGCTATGAATCACTTTATAAACCACTGGAGTCAAATCATTTCTGTGCTAATGAAATTTGGAGGCTTGCTCGTGACCGTACAGAGTGCATCATGTAACATTATCCATTATGAAGGCTACATCAATCTTTTTGTTATATTTAAACCTTGCAAAAGAAATAATTATAAAACACTGAGGCCAGACGAATTGGTTATGTCCGGTTTATTTAAAAAAGTTTTTTACTTACTGACAGTCACTCTTAAATGCATGCAAGCCAAAATAGTGTGTTTAGTAGAAGCTTTCATATGATTGGTCACATTGGCTAATCTTTTAATGACCTATGTATGTTCGTATGCATGCGCACTTCTCCGAACATGAAGCTGGACTGCATGCACATGTAAAGCATGCAAAGTAAAGGGAAGAGGTGGCATGATAGTTTAGGTGTTGGACTGTAAAACGGAAGATTTCATTGTCGATTTCGGACACCACCAATTTACCCAATGCTGGACCTACCCAATGCTAAACCTAGCCAGTGCTGGACCCTTGAACCAGGTCCTTAATGTCCAATTGATCTTTTGTATAAATAGGATACATGTAAGATGCCCTGGGAATGAATTATTCAATTCATTTGTTTATTTAAGTAACGCAGTGATGCAGTGGTTAGCACAGTCGCCCCACAGCAAGAAGGTCTTGGGTTCAATTCTCGAGCAAGGGGTCCTTCTATATGAAGTTTGCATATACTCTGGTTTCCTCCCACATGTATGTATATAAGGTTGGTTGGGGAATTCTAAATTGCCCATAGGAGTAAGTGTGAGTGTGGATGTTCCTCTGTGCGGTGCTGCGATGGACTGGCAACTGGTGTACTCATGTCCTTCTTCTTATGTGGGCTGGGATAGACTCCAGCAGACCCCATGTCCCATAGTTAGGGAATAAGTGTGTTAGAAGATGAATGAATGAGTAATTGCTCTAATTTTGCTTTAAAAATATAAAAATCTTAAAACTGCTCAAAAAACATTTTATTTTGGCTCCGAACGTTTAATCTGTCACACTGTTTTAAAACAACTGCCTGTTTGTTTCGAGCCCGAGGTATTCCCGTGTCCTCGGGCTGAATCCGCTATCCTATTGTCCTTGTGTTTGTCGACTAGTTAGTCAATGATGTGGGGAAAAGGATGATGTAGAGTTAGATTCCAGAATTGAGACTGCGTAATACGCTATAACAGCATGACATTGGTTATTACACAGCGACATTGGTTATTACACATTCCTACGTTAAGAACCGATTGTGTCCGGCTCGGGATACGGAAACGCACAGCAGCATGTTTGTGCTCTTCATCCTGCTGTGTGTAACGCGCATCTCACTTTATAAGCAAGACTAGAGGACCAAATGCAATACAAAAGAACTTGGGTCAATAACACTTGTGTAAAAACTTTCTGTCCCAACATCATCTGCTTATCAAAACTTCTTAACAGAAACCAAGATTACCACGAAAAGTGTTGTACTTTTAACATACCAATAAAATATATACTGTGTATATATAATGTATAATATACCATGGTTGTCTAAAGATGTTTTATTAATTAAAAAATGGATGGAAAATCTAACCAAACAAACACCATGTACCAGTTTGTTTGGTTCCATTAACACTGAAACTCTTGTTATTAATATAACCTAGGTATGGACCAACAAACTAATAGGTTTAAATTATAGGATGTTCAGCCTGATAGTTTGAGTCTGGATTCCTAAATGTTCTATTGTACTGAAGAGTTACAGTCAGAAAATCGCCTGGAATCTAAACGTGATTCTCTTAGTTTGGGCTAGTTTTTTAGGATGCGTATGCAGAAAACGCTGGTATAATTACTTCTGCACACAAGTGGCAAACACAGCATTCCGACAGATTATCTAACATCTGCATGCTTGATTTCACGTGTGAGTTCTATTAGCATTGTCCCACGAAGACACTGATTCATTACTCTTTGGGAAATGAATTCATTAATGTGTCAGTACAGCCAGTGGAATAATAGCTTTAGTACGGTATGTGTTGCTGTAAAGGTCAGGGCCACGTGCAGGTGAAGCACTCAGCAGATCCAAATGGATGTACGATGAGATTATTAAAAAACAAACTAATGTGTGAAAGTTAAAAAGTCAGAATGTTATTTAGCAATGTTATGGTTTTATATTTAAGTGCGCCTAGCTTGGTTTGTTAGAAAACTTAATGCTATGTTGTATCTATCAACGAGTGGATGTAGGCAAATTCATTTTTCCCCTTCGGTTTCTTCTCAAAAGTTGCTGTATAGTACAATCTTCTTCTTCTTCTTGTCCTTTCGTCTGCTTCCGTTAGGGGTTGCCACAGCGAATCACTCTTCTCCACACTACCCTTTCCTCTACATCTGCCTCTTTCAACCCAACTACCTGCAGATCTTCCCTCACCACATCCATAAACCTCCTACCTACCTTCAGCAGTAAAGGAAAGTCTGGCAAGCTGAAGACAATTCCATGGACTGTTGAGACTCTTACTCAACTAGAGGGGTCTGCAGTTATGTGGTGGTGCCTGATGAGAAAGGACTAACTGAAGGATTGTCCGTACATTTTTCTCACATGTCCTTCTCTTGAGAAGACACTTTCAGTCAGAGTAAAGTAAAGTAAAGGGCTATTTAATGATTTCATTCTTCTACCATCATCATTCTCTTCTGATACCGTTTCATTGCCAGTGATGTGTTTCTACCGTTCTGAGCATGTAAAGCAGAGACTGCTGCTTCAGCATTCTCAGCATCAATTATAGTCTCTGTGTGCTCTCTGCATTATGTTAGTGTGTTTTCAAACTGCATGTCTGCTCCGTTGCCATGACAACAGCTTAGCAACAGGCAGTGTGATGTAACCCTCACTCTTATCAGTCAGAATGCCAGGTGACAGATTATGGAGTCCTGCATTGTGTCATCTCACAGACCAGTTTGCCTTCTCTCAGATGAAAACAAGGCAGTTTCTTAATCAGTTGCTCCTAGCACAAAGTTATTTAAAGTCATTATGCTGCCTATAAAAGCTTAAAGCGTAAAAGGTCAAACTGGGGTCGTGCTACACCAATGACTTGGAGATTGTTCACAAACCTTTATTTGACACAGTATGATGTAATTAACTGAGTTGACACAGGAATGCTCCGGGTTTAAACAGGTTCTTACGTAAATTTAACACAGTGCTGCTATCTTTATTTCTCTCTTTTTGTCATTTTGCGTAAGTAATTGCAGTAATTTAGCCTCCTACTCACCAACACCCCACTCCTTCCTTTACTTTTGCTTCTGTCCGAAATCTCATACTTTATAGTATACATAACTGAGTATGTGAGGCGAATGCTATTTTCAAATCCTTAATATCCAAACTACTGTATCCTGAAAGTTCCCGGCTGACCCACGTCTCCCACCCAGATTTTGAAGTATGTATATGATGTCCACTTTATCATTCTATGGAAATGAATGCGAAGTGGTTGAAAAAGGTGACGCAACACTTTTCAGTTGTTTTTTTTTGTTTTGTTTTTCCGGCTGATTTAGCTGCTGTAAATAGACCATAATACTCATCCACTTAATGGAAAGCTTTAGTTTTGGTTTCTTATGAATGACCTGCTAACAGACCTCCCCCATCTGTCTCTCCTCCTCCATATCTGCCCTTTGTCCCACCTTCTCTCCAGGTCCCGAATTCTCGTGTGGAGCTCACTCTCTCTGAGCTGCAGGAGATGGCTACGCGGCAGCAGCAGCAGATCGAGGCCCAACAGCAGATCCTCGTAGCTAAGGTATCTTTCTCCTTTCTTTGATACATATATAGAGGATAGTACACTTATATTTAGGATTTGAACGTTCACAATAAGAATTTACTTAAAGTACCGTTTGCTCTTTTTCAAGTAATCGAAGCAGCCTTTTTAAAGAGAGGATGTATTTTAAATGTATGAGCTCATCCTCATGCTTTCATCATCATCATCCCCTGTTAGTTGTTGTTGACACCAGCGAGTGCAGAGGTGATGAGCTCATCTCTGTTTACTGCTGCGGTCATGTTAGTTGCAAAATCTGCAGAGTAGCACAAGAGACCAATCTGAGACCACACAATTTCACAAACAAGCTCAGTAATCTCCTGTATGCAGCAAAAGGTACTTCTCACTAGTACAAGCCACATAGCTTCTCTGTTTTTCTTTAGGTATTGTGAAATCCAGCACTGATTTAAAAAAGGATATTGTTGATTAAGTCATTTCCAGCTGGTTAAAAGACAGACAATAAAACTATGAATGTATTCAGACAGACAGTAGATGACCGTGTGCAACACTCTGTGTTGTGAGATGCAAGACCCAATGAATGTCTGTATAAATCTCTGCACCACACTGACGTACTTCATTTTTATACATAAAGGTCTGGAGCTAATAACACAGCGCTTCGCAAACTATTACTCCATTTCTTTTGCTTACTAAAGGCTAGTTTGTTCGTGTTCACATCCTGTTCACAGTAAGTATTGTTCATCTTTACACACAATGTCCTGCTGGGTCTACCCCAGGACAATGAGTGCATTGTGGGTAAACTTTCCGATCCTTACCAATGCTAAGAGGTTTTCACACACACTGTCACACACTCACAATTTTATCTTCTGTATTATTTTATTTATTTATTATTTTTTTCTTAACAATATGTATAGAGTACAGAAACCATTACAGAGCCTGCACATCAATATTAAGCGATTAATAAAACCCACTTGGTAACCAGTCCAAGCATTCAAACATGATCTTTAACAGATAATGGATACTGTGTAAAATTAAACCCCAGAGTCTCTTTTAAAGTTTATCTCTGAGCTGTTTGTTTTATCTCATTCACCCTCACCGTGTTCTTTGTGTAGGAGCAGCGCTTGAGGTATCTGAAGCAGCAGGAGCGGAGGCAGCAGCAGGCCGTATCAGAAACCGAGAAGATTCAGAGGCTGAAAGAAAGAGTAGAAAGTCAAGAAGCCAAACTTAAAAAGATTCGCGCCATGAGAGGCCAAGTTGACTACAGCAAAGTCATGAATGGCAACCTGTGTATGTATTTTTGCTGCATCATAACAGGTCTTATAACTGTTTGCATCAATGGTAAAGAAAGAACAACCCTAAAAAATCTGTTTCGGAAATTCCTTATGTGGTTGAAAAAAATCCTCAAATATCCTAACCGGTTTACTGGGTTGTTATTTTAACTGTTAACCAGCTCAACCATTATACTTTATAAGGCTGCATCTACATTTACAGCTACAGCATTTGACAGACACCCCCATCCAGAGTGACTTACATTTATATTTTTATACAACTGAGCCATTGGGGTTTAATGGCATTGTTCAGGGGCCCCGCAGTGGTAAATAAGTGGTGCTTGTAATTAAGCCCAGATTTTCCAGATTTTAGTCCATAACCACTGAGCTACCATTTACCTCATCCACATATACCTTTAAAATTCACACACACAGTAGTCTTCAATTCCCGAGAGGATTGTGCTCATATTAAGAGGGAGTGTAAAGAATACACATTTTTATACTCTTAAAACCCAAGTTAATGATTATTGATGAGCAAATGTCCTAATCAAATTTGTTGGTGCGTTTGCTTACCATTCAGCTGACTACACTATTCTTTTTCAGCAGATAACTTGATTTAATTTAATTACCTAGTTAGTCATTACAAGTCACATATGAAGGCCCAAGGAAGACTAAGGAACTTAATACTGTAATCTAGTAACTAGTATAAAAAACTTTTTGCCATGCAAGCAATGTGTTCTATTTGCATGGAATTTCTAAGCTGCTAAGAGTAAAATATGACAAATTATTATTGTATATTGTTATTGTAAATGGTTTTAGCTGCAGAGATCGAGCACATCAGTGGTCTGTTCCAGGAGAAGCAGGCAGAGCTTCAAGCAGCTGTGCTTAGGGTAGACCAGCTGAGTCAGCAGCTGGAAGAGTTGCGCAGAGGCAGACTCGGCGGCCTGCAGGGCCTTGGGGGTCACGTCACCGGCACTGCTGCACTGGAGCTCCGCAAGCTTTACCAAGAACTACAGGTCTGCACATATCCGAACACGTATTAGAGAAACAGGCCATATTCGAAATAAGTGTCACCCATTATTTAACAATACTGTCTTGCTACTGTGACTGATAAAGTTGTTACGGGTTCATAATTCTGTAATTGGGTCAGTAATTTGATTGTGTTTACTTGTCAGATTCGTAACAAGCTAAACCAAGAGCAGAACAATAAACTACAGCAGCAGAAGGATCTGCTGAACAAGCGCAATATGGAAGTGACACGGATGGACAAGCGCATCAGTGAGCTTCGTGAGCGGCTCTATAAGAAAAAAGCTGAGGCACGTCAAAAAGAGAATTTGCCTGTAAGGCTTTGAGTTCACCTCACACACAGATATAAACACACACTGAAAGTAAACATCTGTTACACATGTGCAAACATTTGCACACTGCTGGAACCCTGAATAATAATCCCCTTTCTACCACACACACACACACACACACACTAATATTCTCTTATTTCCTGCCTGTCATTCTCTACAGCTTAACCATGCAAATGGACCACCTTCACCCCAGCCGACAACGGGAAATACAGGTCGTGTGGCAGCAGTGGGACCCTATATCCAAGTCCCAGTGCCGTCACGCCCAGAGTCCAACTACATGATTCCACCAGATCCTCTTAAACCTCAAACGCTGTGCATGAACACTTCAGCCAACCATGCCCGTTCTAAATCAGGTCAGTCATTGCATAATTATTCATCTTTTTGTATAGTATTAATAGTATTAATCTTTTTGAACCAAGATCACTTATTTGGGTATTGTTATTGTATCTCTCAGCATGATTTCTATTTCTCCTTTCACTTTGGACTTGTCCTCATAAACTATGTACAATGATGGCATTCCTTTAAAGAAGTACCCTTTTTTAATATGTTGTTTGTCAGAAAGTCACTATCAAGATTATTTAAGGTAGAGGTAGACATACCTTCAGACATTGACTGTTTAAATTCCCTCTTTTACCCTTCCTGTAACTTTTTGTGTAATTTCTACTTTGTACCTGATATTCCTTTTTGTGTTTCTTTCTCCTCTCTTTAATCTACCTGTTTGTACTATGCTGTTGTACCTATGTGTGTGTGTGTGTGTGTTTGTGTGATGGGGGGTTGATCAGACACCGTGAGAAAGCCCACTGGCCCGTGGAAGGTCTCTGATTTAGACATCATAGTGGACCCATTCCCACCGTCTCCTCCAGAGTCTGGCCTGGGCACCTCCTGCTCCGCAGAGGGGTCAGAAGGAGTCTCTTGTGAGTGGGAAGGTGGTTGATGGAGTGCTGAAGAGATGGCCTATGAACCTTATCCAGAGTACTGGACGGGATCATCGCAGTGCAAAAATATTACAATAATAATAATAATTATTATTGTTGTTATTTATTAATTATCTATATCTCATAGTCCATAAAACAAAGTTGGTCAAATTATAAGTATATTCATGTCCAGGCTTTTATTACAAATTTTTGGCAGTATTTGGCAGACACTCTTATTCAGAGCAACTTATATATTTGTAGAACTGAGCAGTTAAGGGTTAAGGGTCTTTCTCAAGGACAAGGGGAATTGAACCCCCTCTGTTATCATTCCAACACTTTAGCCACTAAGCTACCCTTTCCCCCAATTACAATTCAAATTACAATTAATATAACGATTGTTTAATTGGAACCAAAAATGTAAATTGCTCGTTTTTTAATTATGATTTGTCTATACACATCAGGCAGCTGAACTTTTGTTTGATGTGTTAGACTCTTGCTAAGTCTACGATTTTACCCACTGAATCAGACGTTCAATGACTGAATTACACTGCTGATCCTGTGTGTGTGATTGTACCTGGCTGTGTGTGCTTATGAGTGTGGAATCCAGCTGTTTGTTCACCATTGTTTGTGTGACTGTGAGTGTTTCGTTCTTGTATAAAACTCTACGCTGGTAAGGTTCACATGGTCCTCTATCCCACCTGATTATAGAAACTAATTAACTTTAATGCTCCAAAATCTCTGACTTGAAATTTGTCTTTTGTTTTATGTAATGCAATGACAGGACATTTAAAAACTAGCAATGCATGGCAGAAAAATAGATACTATCTAGATCAGTCTTTCTCAACAAGGTAGTACCGCCCCCCAGTGGGCATTCAGACAACATTGTGTTTTTGGAAATCTGGTGGTGATTTGGGGAGGTGTATAAACACTAATGATTGGAATACTAATGACGGAATAAACAGGTGTGTTTCTTTGTAGAAGTTTTTTGTGTTTCCTGAAAATATTAATAGTGGCACAGAATACAAAAAAGTCCTGCTAATATAAGGTGAATTTTTCAAGACGGATGTTTTTCTCTTGGTTATCATATGTATCAAATGTAGTTAATATTTTATAGCAATCTGCAGCCAACTTTAATTTAGTTGTTTGTACAGTGTTTGAACAAGTGTTAAGTCAGAAAAAGCCTAGTTTGTGTGTATGGGAACAATGGGGGCAGTAAGAGGTTTTGCATTAACTCAGTTGAGAACCACTGATCTAGATGATTGTAGTGTATTTAAGATCATTGAAACTGTAATTATTGTAAAAGTCTGAATATCAGTGCTTGTTATAGAATTTTAATGCAGTTTTATTCAAATAGTCTTTTTAATTTCTTCCCAGACATGAAAGGTTGTCGCTTTGTCAGGTGACTGTGTTCTTAAGACGTTAAAATGTTCTAAATTAAACCCCCTCTAATAAGGTGATTGTTTGCTACGCCATTCTGCCATGTGAGCTACACTACTATAAAAAAATTATATTAATGCTTCTAAATTTGCTGTTTACACTTCCATCTGCTTTTAAACTAATTTACCCTCTAGATAGATCAACAGTCCTAATCATTACTGAGAGTTTGGTGAGATGTTACATTTATTCTTATGCAATTGTATTTCTATTTATCAAGCCAACGATGCAGGCTGGCCCACTCTCAGCAAGGACAATGCATCACTGAAGCCTCCAGACTGGAAAGAGTCAGTAAGAGATATTCCCAGCAAAACAGATTCTCCGGCTGGCACCCCATCAGATAAGGTTAGACTGTCCTTTTTTTTTTTTTTTGGCCTTTTTATGAATATTTTTTAATTAAATGAATGAATGAATGAATGCGATATGAAAAGTGTTTGGCTATCTAGCATACAGTACGCTGAAAAACATTATACATTAACATTATTGAAATCTATTATAATGTGAGTATTGTGCAATCAGTCAATAATATATTTATAATTTTGTCATTTGCTGTGTAGGTTCAGGACCTAGGTAAATTGGGCTCAGCTCCACCTCCTCCCTGTAAGCCTCAACCTCCTCCTTATGGCACACACACTAGAGCCCACCAACTGTCGTCTATCCATTCTGGCTCCACTGGCTCACTGGACCGGCGTAAAGATGTGCCACCATGTCCTGTTCCCATCCATTTAAGCTATCTCCCTAACTCCACTCCACCTGTACCTGCATGGCCACGAAGCGCCTCATCTACGGGTTCTTCTTCACAGCAGATCCAGCAGCGCATCTCGGTTCCTCCTAGTCCCACCTACCAGCCTAACTCTCCTCTTTTTGCCCCAGGCGACAGGTCTGATCCACCTCTGGCTATGGCAGTACGTCCTTTTATTCCAGACAGGGGTTCCAGACCACAGTCACCTAGGAAAGGCCCACCCACTATGAACTCAAGCTCCATTTATCACATGTACCTCCAGCATGGAGTGCCCAAGAACTACCCCCTTGGCAAGTCTGCCGTTAAAGCCGGTAGGATTTTACTTATTATTAACATTACAACATGTTCAGGGAGGAGGTCAGTCAGGGGTTCGGTGGTGGTGGTGAAGAGTTGTTGAATGATTGGGCAACGACTGCAGAAGTGATAAGGGAGACAGCTAAGAAGGTACTTGGTGTGAC
>JAOTRA010000027.1:1277580-1288206 GCA_026260255.1 Pseudolaguvia tuberculata | reverse complement strand
GAGCTGGAGGTGGCAGAGTTGAGATTTTCATTGGGAGTGACGAGGATGGACAGGATTAGAAATGAGTTTATTAGAGGAACGGTGCATGTAGGATGTTTTGGAGACAAGTTGAGGGAGGCTAGAAAGGAGATGATGATGATGATTAACATTACAACATGTTATTTCACATGTTTATGCTTTGACATTTAAGGTCATGCATTGATATATTAATTGTGTATATGCAATGTATGTGATTATTTTTTTGTTTTGTTTGCAGTGTATGGAAAGCCCGTCCTCTCAGCTGGTTCTACTCCCACCTCTCCCCTGCCACTCTCGGGCTCTGGATCTTTTCCTCTGCTACCTGGGACTATGGACGATGTAGTGGATGGTGAACTGGAAGTTGATGTCCAGACAGCTGGTTTTCCAGAATTCCCTGCACCCGGGGTGGACCACATTCCTCGTCCTCTGAGTCCCACCAAACTTACACCTATAGTTCACTCACCCATGCGATTCCAGAGTGATGCTGAGCTTGAGGCCTTGCGCAAGAGGCTGGCCAATGCACCAAGACCACTCAAGAAGCGCAGCTCCATTACAGAACCTGAGGGACCCAGTGGCCCAAACATCCAAAAGCTTCTCTACCAGCGCTTTAACACACTGGCTGGTGGAATTGAAGGGGGTATTCCTGGAGTGGGAGAAGGCAATGGAGTCACTAGTGGAGTCACTCCCTTCTACCAGCCCAGTGCGGGAACAACAGTGGGAGAGGCACTGGCTGATACAGACAATGGAAATGCATCTTCTGAAACCCCAGTTTTGACTGTTATTGAAGCAGAAGATATGCTCTCCCAAGAATTACCTCCAAATGATAACCATTCATTACAGCTGTCCAGTGAAGCTGCAATTTCAACAGCTCTGGAGCCAGCAGAAGACGACAACAATAACATCCCAGCAGAAACTGTTGAAACTCCACCCAGCCCTGTTCCTGAAGCCATTACACCACTGGAGGCAGAATGCCCCTCAGCCGTTCAAGCTACAGTGAGCTTCTTTAATAAATGCATTCATGCATGCCTAATTATAAGCAGGGATACACAAGATTAACTTCCTGGAACGAAAAACTAGTGCAGTCATATTTCCACAAGCAGTTTAAATAGCCAAGAATGTGTTGTCATAAGTGTATGTGTCTTTGGTTAGTCCAGCAGCAGTATTGTAGTTGCCTTTTTAGAACCAGGATTATTGCACACCTTGTGTTTTTGTGTGGATTCATATCTATTCTTTAGGAGAAGCGCACTAACCTAAAGAAACCCGAGTCGGAGAGGACAGGCCATGGTTTTAGAGTGAAATTTAATCCTTTGGCCCTGCTGCTGGATGCCTCACTCGAGGGCGAGTTTGACCTGGTGCAGAGGATTATTTATGAGGTAGATTTTTACATGGTTACTGTTAGAATCAGATTGATTAAACACTTGAATATTCATTTCTGTTCTGGTCTGTACTTGTTAAACAGGTGGACAATCCCAGCACTCCTAACGATGAGGGCATCACACCCTTACACAACTCTGTATGTGCCGGACACCACCACATTGTTAAGTTCCTGCTTGACTTTGGAGTTAATGTCAATGCAGCAGACAGTGATGGGTGGTGAGTACGTTTTTTATTTTACACAATACATCCAATTTCAACAGATTTTTAATAATTTAATATAATGCATATTAGTGCTACTCCAACATGTACTTGAATCATATTTACACTCTTGGATTGAAATCTAAATTAAAACAAACATGGCTTTGCCTGTCCTGTTCTGTGCTGTGAATTCAGAATTTTTTTTACACAGATAGGGGATCATCTAATGTTAAATTAAGATGCACGTTTTGTTTCTGGATTAAATTTCCATATATGTTTTGACCAGGACGCCCCTGCACTGTGCTGCCTCCTGCAACAGCGTTCACCTTTGCAAAATGCTGGTTGAGTCTGGAGCTGCTATCTTCGCCAATACAATCAGTGATGTGGAAACAGCAGCGGACAAGTGTGAGGAGATGGAGGAGGGTTACATTCAGTGCTCACAATTCCTTTATGGTAAAATCCTTTATTTACTCCACATTAGACAGACTAGGATCATTTTTATTTTTCCATTTTTTTTTAAATCATAATGTTCATTCCACTTTATAATCACTTGCTACTTTTGTTGGTCTATTGTCATTATCATTGCAGATGGATCTTATCATCAAATTTGGATAGCGCTTCCACTGACCTCATATTGCATTTTGTGTGCAGGTGTGCAGGAGAAACTGGGTGTGATGAATAAAGGAGTTGTATACGCTTTGTGGGACTTTGAGGCTCAAAACGAAGATGAGCTTTCATTCCAGGAGGGAGACACCATCAGTATCCTGCGCAGAAAAGATGATGCAGAGACAGACTGGTGGTGGGCCAAACTTAATGACAAGGAAGGCTACGTACCTCGTAATTTGCTAGGGGTAAATTATTCCATTATCCTCATTACTGGTGTATTAAACTTACATTGTAGTAAAGTAAATGTTGATGTACTCAAATATGGGACTTGATTTTTACATTGGTTTCCTTACTACGTGTTTAATACTTCATACGTGTGTCTTTTTGCAGTTGTACCCCAGAATAAAGCCACGTCAGAGATCCTTGGCATAGCTGACTGTCTCTCCTCCCCCTTTGAATGAATGACATGATGTCTGGGGGCTCAGGACCGTTATCAGTTACCCCACACCCACCCAGTCCTCCCGGTTTTGCTGATGCAGATTCTCCAGGGTTAACGCTGCTAAAACATGCCTCCTCATTTGGAGGGCACAATAGACGAACACACACACGTACATATACATATACACACAGATTAAACAACAAAAAAACTCAGGTCCTAAGGTCTGCCCTGTTACTCCAAACTCATTGTATTATTACCACCTCTATTAAGGCACTACATATTTGGGTCGATAGCTTTCTTTTTATATCTTTGAGCTTTTTATTACTATTATTTTATTGACAGTATGCTGGCACAGTGCTATGTTATTGGCTTCCTATCAAGCTTTTATTTAACAAGGAAATTCTTTATACCGAAGATAGAATTCTTTAAGGGCTTTGTGTGAATTTATACTACATTTGTTTTAGAGGTAAGAACTAAAGAAGAGTTTGTCTTGAATGAATGAATTTATCTAGTGTATGACAACGAGTAGTGAAAACAAAGAGCACATTAAGGTGTGTAGGAACATAAGTGGTTAAATGGCTTATAGGATAAGAGAACAAACGCTTTAAAATGTATACTAACATATTGCCAAGAATCTGGCTTATAAAATCTGTACATTTAATCCGAGGTATTTGCACGTATCAGATGCGGTGTTATCTGAATGAGTGTGTGGGATGACTGCGTGTGGCTGGGCTTTTAAGAGATCAAGATGCACAGCACATGAGAATTATTTACAGTGACATGGATATAGCATAGGATAGGAACGTGAAAGGAATGATGGTGTTGCCATGTAAAACCATAAAAGTGTACACATGATCATTTCAGTCGGATGAGGTTTTACCCCGAGGGCACAAAGATTTGAACTCTTTTCATTTTGCTCCACTAACAGATTAAAAGGCTCTGTATACATATTTATTAGGGCTGTGTATCAAGAGCCCCACTATACAATATTACCATACATGGATCACAATACAATATATCACAATATATTGCAACACTCCAATAAAATGTAAAACAAATAGCTAAAAATGCAACAAATACCAACAAAGCCAGAAACGCCCATAGTATTTCGAATCGTGTTTACTTCCGAGACAATGGCCATATCATACCATCGTACTCTATCATGAAAACAATATTACGCCAATATTTTTTTACATTACTTACGTTTTATTCCAGAACATTGAACTCCATTGTTTCCTCCTGAAAGTGTTTGAGTCGATCTTTATGCCCTGCCTTTAAAGCAGTAATGTGCTTTACCATTAAATTCTCCTGTAAATGCTCTCATGAACCTTTAAAATGATTTGTGCAGTGTTTAGTACTTTCCTGGGCAAACGTCCGTATGTAATACACATACAACAGATTGATCCTTCGCACCTTCTGTTCTCTACATGTGCACAAATATCAGTATCAATAAACAGTAATACTAAGTCTTACCTTGTAACATTGTTTCATTTGTAAGGCCATTATTAACATATTCGCCTTCATTTGACTTCTAATGAGTTTGATTATTGATTGTCCATCAGGAATATAGCTGCTTGTAGGTCATGTGTTAAAGTTTTGGCATTGGGGTTTCCATAGAATGTAGATTTGAGCATGCTGTCAATAGATCACAAAAATACTTTTTTATTTTTGATTATTATTATTGTTATTATTATTATTTTTTTACTAATCTATATATTCACTGGTGGTTAAATGAAATAAGAAAAGGTTTAAAAAATGTGAAATTAGAAAAATATCTGATTCCAAAATTCCAATAATAGCCACTAGAGGGCAGTGCGATACCTACACTAAAAAGTGTTTAACAAACTGGAACCAAAATAAATAAAAGTAATGTATGTAATGATTTTCTGTAATGTTTTGAATTATATGTAGTAAAACTACAGATTCAAGTTAAAGCTGAGAAGCGGTCCATTTTTCTACATTCCTTTTTATTTCTCAATCTAGTTTGTGCCCTGCGATGGACTGGCAACCTATCCAGGGTGTACCCCTGCCTCTCGCCCCATGTGCGCTGGGATAGGCTCCAGCGGACCCCTGTGACCCCGAACTAGGGACTAAACGTGAAAGTAGATGAATGAATGAAGTTTGTGTGCACAATTAGTGGTTGAGGGGTTTTTCATTGGAATAATGGGTATTCACATGACTTAAATTAGTCTAGATATTTGGGTTATGTTACTATAGTCCCATTATAATACTGCTTAATAGCACAGGGTGGGGTTTGCTTAAAGACTAGTCAAAAAGCTGGGAAATCAATAGGTTATAAGGTGCAGGACGACCATTATCAGGTTTTAGCACCAAAAGTGTGTGAGCCTGTAGACTCATCCTAACTCCCCCATATTGAATACAGGACAGCAGTCCTACAGGATTAAGTCTTTGTGAGGGACTACAGCAATGCTCAGGTTTTACTAACAAACAGGCAAGAGACACCACAACCAATTCCATGGGCCAAAGATTTTATTTCAGTTGTTAAAGAACCATCCTTAAGATGCTGTGGGTACAAAATCCTTTGGACTTATGGAAGACTCGTCTAACTTTAGTGCCACTAACATGGGCAGAGTGAGCTCCTTGATGTGATTAACATTACTGGTTTGGAGGAAAGGAGAGCTGCTGGATGCAGAAGGAGGAGTCATTTAAGATTAGGGTTTGGATCTTAAAGCAGAGTTCACTTCTGCTCAGGCATCAGGTCATCAATTGACTGGCCAGCTTCCAGACGCTTCTCCATGTCAACAAGAAGTTTGACACCATCTACGACCATCTGTACCAGTTCCACCTCAGAGAAGCCCAGTCGGTCAGCATTGGAGATGTCAAAGACTCCACCCACTGCAGCGGTGTCTACTCCACCTAGACAGGAGGAAGATAACCACGTTGTGATAAGGGTCAAAAAGGAGTCTGTTCAAGCTTCCTAAACTTTCTAATTTAAACATAAATTAATTTTTTTTTTTTAAATCCTTTTATCTTATACCTGTTCCACGCTTTTGAAGCCTCAGCTTCTTGAGGATCTCGCCAAACTTCTCATGTTTGCTCAGGTTTGGAAGCTTGACATGGACACCACCACGCAGCCCTGTCCCCAAGTTAGATGGACAGGTGAGAATGTAGCCTAGATGCTCATTCCACATGAACTCATGACCCTTCTCTTTAAAGAGAGACTCGATCTACAAGGAAAACCACCACATTTTACAAGTTGGAATAAGCTCATCCTCAGTCTATCTCAAAGTTGCTCCATCTTTGCTTGCACAAACCTTTGTGAGCCCTGTGCAAAAACGAGTGAAGACTTCCTTCATATTGCCACCCTTCTGCATGGAGATGACACGGAGATGGTCTTCCTCATTCACCCAGACCAGGAAAGTCTTGTCATCATTGTGCCTTACAACATCGAGGGGACAAAGAGGTAAAACAGTGACCTAAAGTCGCCATGTATAATAATAATAATGATAATAATAATAATAATAATAATAATGCCAATTAATTAGAATATACAAAATTGTTAAAATGTAACAAATGTTTACTTAATACCCAAGAAACCACAAAAGCTCTCTTACCAGATCCCCCTGCCATCGGGCCAGTCACGAGCCATACCCGAGGCCAACAGCAGTGGGGACACTGGCTTGTCAAACAGGAAGTGATCGTCAATCAGCTGCTGCTGCTCCTCCTCGGTCATGTTCTTGAGAGCATAGTATTTTCCTTTGAATTCCCCATCCAGACTACCTAAACCTAGAAAGTAAATCAACATTTCACATTCGATTCCATAAAAAGTGATTAAAAGGATTCATCTGGAATCACATAAATTAATCCGTTAGAAAGTGGACAAACCTTCAACAGCCAGGTTTTCAATGGCACGCCTTTCACCACGGCTGCAGTGAGGGGGCAGGCAAAAGTTACGAATGCTCCTGCCAGTTCTTACTCTGGAGCTCAAGACATAGTTGGGATCAAGGTCATCTCCACCCTATAAGAAAGAAAGGAATAATCCTTTGGTTTGTTTTTTAATCATTTATGTAAAATAAATGAACTGGAGAATGAACTGGTATTGCACATACCTGAAGGTTGTCTGCGTTCAGGTCTGTCTTGTGCTTGTCTGAGGGCTTGTAGCCTCCATGGCGATCTTCAATGACTGGATCCAGAAGATCTTTAAATACCTCATATGTCTCCTCATCACCAGCAACACAACCCACAGTCATGATGAATGGATGGCCTGAAAAAAAAAAAATTGAATAAAATATATCAAGTCTATTCTGACAGGTTAAAGTCAAAGTGTTTGATTCCTAAAGCTTCTGGAAGATCAATAAGCGAATGGATAATTGCTTAAGTAGAGTGCAACTGCAAAGTGGGAAGGTATTTATATGATAAGGAATGGGTGGGGGTGGGGGGGGGGGTGAAAACCCATAACCACTATCTACAAACATCTATAGAAATGTTGGATATTTTAGTTAATGATGACTTTAACATTATTGCATTAAATCATTGGAGAAAAATGGAATCCAGTTGTTTTAAATCAAATTTGCATATTATCTAATTACCGATCCGATCAAAGGTCAGTACCAGGTCAATTTTCTGACGTAGTTAACCCTTTCCACACACTTCATTTTTAGTTAATTGTGGTTTGTCTTTCTGAGCAATTATTAATGGAGGGATGGGCTGCGACTTGCAGATAGCAGGAAGTTTATACCTGGGTTATCAACGCCGGTTTGGATGATGTCATCCAGAGTGAAGCCACTGGGGGTTTCCTTATCCCGCAGGTTTGCGTACATCTCCGGGGTGAGCACTTTGGCCATGTGGTTATTGTGCGTGCTGAGGTCAGGGTACTCCTCCTCGGCCGTGTAGTTCATCTTCAACTTGTTGTGAGTGTTACCGAAAGGCATGACGGCTTAGAACTGAGGATGAAAAACACACGTTAGACGCGTCCAAAAGCAAACGGTGTGCCAGAACATCCAAGGACGAAGCACCCCCCCCCTCCCCGCGAAGCCTCCTCCTCCTCCTCCTCCAGCCGCATTAATTCTGACGTAACGGTATTAAAGCGATCGTTTCCCGCAGCGGTGCAATAATTCAAGCCCGCAAGTATAAACAAGACGCACAGAATAACGGCATTTTCGATGTTTAAGGTTCGAGGAGCTTGATATTTATCCAGCAGGTGCGATGCAAATGTAATGGCATCTCCACCACCATCCGGCAGCTGCGCATCATTAATGGAACGAAATGCACGCAAACACGGACGAATAGAATCAAGGAAACGCCACAGGGTTTGCGCACAGGATGCGTAATAGCGCAGAGTCGGAAAATCCTGGAGACCTTGTGAAAGAACCTCAAGGTCGTCAGAGATGTTCTTTAGGAGAGCAGATCTATTCGACTCGACCTGTAACTGGATCTATAGTCTGTAGTGATGTCATTTAATAACAAAAGAATATTCGCCGCAAACGACCGAGCAGTGACATTACTATTTAGGAAATAGGAATATTATCAAACGAATAAATATATTATTTTTATTTCTACAAGATTTTTTTAATGAACAGATTTTAGCATTAAGGAAAAAATATTCCGCTTATATTAAAGAAATCAATACATTTATACTGAATTTTTACAACAATAACAACAATAATAAAATTACCCAGCTTACCGTTTTATCTATTTTCGTCGGAAAAGAATAGATATCACGCTTTCTTTACTCCACAACAAAGAAAGAAACACACGCACGCACACACACATACACACACCGCGTTAATTATGTTCTCCAGAAATAAGCGGCTTTCCCGGCTTTTATACGCCGCCGGTTCTCCACTCTGATTGGATGCTATTTGAGTCCATTCACTCTATTGGAGCGCAAAGCGTCAGCATCCACTGATGGCTTGTGTGGATCACGTGACTTAACCCCCCCCCTCCTGACAGCTCACCGTGGACAGGCTGGAGGCTATGGGCACGGGACAACCTTCCGGTAACAAGAAGCAGATATTTCAGCTGGGATGACTTTCACATCTTACAGCTCATATGGTTCTATGATATCAGTACCAGAACCAGAATCAGAATCATAACTGTTCAGAGGGCAGGTTGTGCTGTGCCTCAGCAAGAAGGTCTCGGGTTCGATTCCCGGCCCATGGATCTTTCATGTACATTTACAGCAGTTGGCAGATGCTCTTATCCAGATCGACTTACATTGGATATTTTTTTGTACAACTGATCAGTTGAGGGTTAAGGGTCTTGCTCAAGGGCCCACAGTGGTTGCTTAGTGGAACTGGGAGTTGAACCCAAGTCGTTCTGGTAGCAGTCCAACACCTTAATCACAAAGCTTCTACTTCTCCTTGTACTCCGGTTTCCTCCCAGAGTCCAAAAACATGTACATTAGGTTGATTTTAAATTGTGCATAGGAGTGAATGTGTGTGGTTGTTTGTCATTGTATAACCCTGAGATGGACTGGCGACGTGTCCAGTGTGTATCCCTGCCTCTCGCCCTATGTGAGCGCAGACCCCAGTGACTCGGAATTAGGGTATAGGTGAGATAATTGAATGAATGAATGAATGAATGAATGAATGAATGAATGAATATTCAGATGGGAGCCAGTCTGGTATTTGAGGTTTTGCGGCATCAACCAGATGATACAATTCAAAAGAGGAAATGTTTTAGATGTTAGGAATCTAGAGTGACTTTCTAAAGTGTGACTTTTTATTGTTGCTGTACAATAAACTATAACTAATAAATAAATATAAATAAATATATAGCCAAAACGTTTTCAACTCACATTCTTCTCTATCAGCCTAAAATAATTCTTTGATCATCCCTAATTAAGTTATATATTAATCATCACTCATCATCTTCAGCTTTAGTTCCATTAAATGTCCTGGAGTAGAAATACGCTGGTGAAATAGATCCTTTCTGAGCTAAAGAAGGTAAAAATAATCTCTTTGTAAAGCAATCAGAAAAATAACCAACCAAATCTATTTCTGCCAGTCATGTGATCTTATGTTATGTGTGTGTGTGTTTAAACAGGCTCTTGTTTTGTCTTTTACAGAACGTGTTTTTAACGATACCTAATATGGCCAAACGTTTGTGGACACACACACGTTTTCTCAAGTGTCACAATAAAAAGGTCAAAAAGGTTTTTGTATATTAAATAATTTCTTCAGTGGAATGAGATGTCCCAAACATGGTGCACAAAACCTTTGATCTTCATGAAGACATGGTTTGCTATGATCAGGTGTCCCAATACATTTGGTGATCTAGTGTAATATATAAAGTCTCTGACTCAGCAGTGTTGCTGCAGCATCCTCATTAGTAGACAGCTATAAGGAGCTTTAAAAACCCAGGGGACTCAGTGCTGCTTTATAATTCGCTGTATATATTTAAGAGACAAGACACAGAATTACAGGATCCGTGTGTGTGTGTGTGTGTGTGTGTGTGTGTGTTTGTGTTATCATTTTAGGATTGTAAGCCAGACTTTATGCTTCTCGCTGTCTGATTATTCAGTGCACTGTGAGGTGGTTGTGAGTGATGAGAAAAAGCAGCAGCTGGTTGAATGGAATACTAATGAAATGTCCACCATGATTTCAGCAAGAACGCAGACTCTAACTGATAAAATAAAGAATATAAAGCAAGTATTAGATGAAGCAGCATTGATTTTTTTAATCAAACAGATGGTGGACATCATCTTATCCACCAAAGCATGCCAGCAAATCAAGAACAGTGAGTGGGACAGTGAGACAGTCTGTGGTCATTGTGTTCATCATCTTCAATCCTTATACCTTTAGTGTTATTTATTTATTTATTTATTTATTTATTTATTTATTTGTTCATTCCCAAATTCGGGGTCACAAGGGTCCGCTGGAGCCTATCCCAGCGTACATAGGGCTAGAGGCAGACAGGGTACACCATGGACAGTTTGCCAGTTTATTGCAGGACCACACATTGACGAACAACCACACACACACACACACACACACACACACACACACACACACACACACACACAC
>JAOTRA010000027.1:1259324-1270936 GCA_026260255.1 Pseudolaguvia tuberculata | reverse complement strand
ATATATATATGTAGCTTATATATATATATGTATAGCTTAAAAATGTCTTTGGCTTGGTTTACTTCCACTGTCAAAAAGAACAAGGTTCAGAAAAATAGAAACGACTGTGTTGGGGGGTCCCGAGGTGGGTGAGTGACAAAACCATTGTTTCAACCAGTAATGCCATCTATGGCAGCAGGATTAATGTGTACATTTGCATAGAAAATTTGTAAAAAATGTAATAACACGCATACAACATGTTTTTATTTTAATTACAAAATGTTTCTTAAAAAAACATAATAAAATGTCCTTTATGCAGAATATCAGTATGTCCTCTACATGTTTACATTTACAGCATTTGGCAGATGCTCTTATCAGGAGTGACTGTTATACTGAGCAATTCGGGGTTAGGAGCCTAGCACAGGGGCCCAGCAGTGGTGGCTTGGTGGTGCAACTTTATTTTCTAGCAATTTACTGTAAATCTGCTCCTATAATTAATAAGAGTTTATATAACAGAGATTCATTCATTCATTCATTCGTTCATTCATCTTATTTCCTAATTCTAGGTCACGAAAGTCTGCTAGAGCCTATCCCAGCTCACATAGGGCGAGAGGACGGGTCACCTGTCCATCGCAGGGCCACACATAGACAAACAAACATTCACTCCTATGGACAATTTAGAATCTCCAAACATGCAGAATAGGTAGATTGGTGATTCTAAAGAGTGTGTGCGTGTGTGTGTGTGTGTGTGTGTGTGTGTGTGTGTGTGTGTGTGTTTTATATGAGTTTTAATAAATATGTCATGCAGGTGGGAATATAATGTAAAAGTGCATATTTTCAGTATTTGAGGTTCAATCCTCCTGCATCTCCACCAAGCTACCAGCCGTGAACCCCTTTAAACTTTCAGTAAAACGGCAGTAAATGTGAACGAGTGCAGTGTTTGTGTATATATTCCTGTATCAGATTCCTGTGCTATTCCACATGTCTGTTTTAACAATGTTAATTTACAGTACTAACAATGGTGTTCTGTCCAGATTAAACTGAGGTGGTTTACAGGGTTAAGCTTCTGGGTGGTGATTAGACAAGTGAGGTTGTAGCACTAGCAGGCTGCTACTGATGGGACTTTAGGCTTTATGGGTGGCTTCTGAATTTCTTATTCTGAGATATGTGGGAAAATAGTTTTTCTGTAATGTATATGCAATAAATATGTTATATTGGTAGGAGGATGGAGGTGCCGGGCAGGAGGAAAACAGGGAGACCAAGGAGGAGGTTTATGGATGTAGTAAGGGAAGACATGCAGGTAGTTGGGGTGAAAGAGGCAGATGTAGAGGACATTATAATTCCCAGTATTCCTTGTTCTAAACCAGTGGATTGCCCATCATCAAAGAGCATCATTGATAATAACACCCTCTGGTGTCTATGGTTTGGACATGTGCAGAGGAGGGACATGCAGTATCTTGGTAGAAGAATGATGAGAATGAAGCTGTCGGGCAGGAGGAAGACCAAGGAGGAGGTTTATAGATGGGGTGAGGGGAGACATGCAGGTAGTTGGGGTGAAAGAGGCAGATATAGAGGACAGAGTAGTGTGGGGAAGAGTGATCCATTGTTGCGACCCCTAACGAGAGCAGCTAAAAGGAGAAGAAGAAGAAGACTCTGATGTTTATGATGATGAGGATGCTACTCCAGAAGTATTTTCAATACACTGGGCTTATTTATTTATTATTCTATTTTTCATTTTAGTATATGTTGTGCTGTGTATAATTATTTATGTGACAATTTTTTTTTTCTCTCATGGTTTCTTCCTCATACTAAGAGATAATTTTTTTTTTTTTTTACATTTACAGCATTAGGAAAACGTGACATTTAAGGGCCTTGCTTAAGTGCCCAACAGTAATAACCAACAGTGGTGTTGAGAATCGAACCCTGATCTTTCAGTACAATTCAAGCATTAAATTAATCTTGATCTTTGTTTCTATAGTTATTGTGATCCTGAAAGCTGCTTTAAGACAATGGGTTGGATGTATATATGAGGTCCAGGGTTCAATCCTTTGTATCCTTCATCGGTAAAGCGATGGGCTTACCTGTCACAGGTGGGGTCGAGCGGTAAAGCGCGGACACTGCGTTGTATAGGAGCTGGATCTCCGAGTCAGAAAGCTGGACGAGTCTCTGCAGATCAGGAGCAGGAAGACTCAACACCTTTTTCTCGGAGTTCAAATTAGCTAAAAAAATCCAAATGTAATGAATGAATGAATGAAAGAATGAATGAATGAAGATCGCAGTGAATCACATCAGTGATCATGTTCCTTTTTTTATCTCATTAAAACAGTTACCTTTTTTTAAAGCGTTAATAATCCGTGGATTCACTTCCAGTCGGTCCCAGTTCATTGTTTACTTTTTCATGTCCCACAATTATTACTAGAAATTTCCCGCGACGGGACCGTTTAATATTTCCAGGTTAGAAACAACCTTTTACTGTCTGTCAAAATAAAAGTTCAATGTAAACCTATAATTTTAAAAGCATTAAACTAATTAAAAATATATAATTAAATTAACAAAATATGATTGAATAACATATACGTAAAAAATGCTTTAAAAAAATATTTGCTTCGTTTTTACAAATTTTTAATAGCTTAAAAGAAGAAGCTTCAAACCGGCACATTTGCAATGGTATAAACCAGAATAGGGGGTGCGATTCTTTTAATTAATCAGATTCCGTCTTAGCAGAGCGTATATATATATAACATGACATTAAAAAAATATTTAAGAGCTAATAATTAACGAAATAAATAACCGTGTTTGCACTAATGCAAAAAACTCCAACTAACTTTAACATATATTTTATACACACCCCTATGAAAGCAAACTTCGCGCACTCATTCTTGTTTCGTTATCTTTCTAACGTTTGTGTCAACAGTCCACAGACACACTAATGTTTTATTGTGTTATTATATTAAATGATTTAATTTAATTTAGAAAGAATGGAGTATCATTACGGATAACTTGCTTATCAATAAAGTCTTTCGAAGACTCTGGTTTGTAGCGTTTACTTCTGTGCTTGGTGAGTGGCTAACTAACGAGAAGAGCATCTCTTTGGGTAACATTAGCAAAGCTAGGAGGGAAAACTTAGCCCATCATTGTATTAAAATTGGTTAGCTTCAAATAGCAATTAATAAATTCGAATCAATTAATAAGAATAAGAAATAGTGTTTAATAATAAAGTTGGAATGTCAGAGTTTAGTTTATATTAGCTAAGGTTGAAACCTAGCTTTACTCCTGCTTATACAATCTGAAAGCATCGAACATATAAACATATGAGCAGGAAATATTAATCAATAATAATCAATTACTAATAATTACTAATTAGCCGCAGTAATTTATGGAGTTTGTGTTTATCTATTTGTGTGTAAATGTGGAGGTGGGTGAAGACCGAGTGGCGTGTGGCTAACTGAGACTATTCAGTTTCCTGTTGATTACCGTGCGGCTGATCCCGGGTTCGAGTCCCGCTCGGTGCTGGTCGTGTGTTAAAGTGAAAATGAGAGAGTAACTTTGGTATCTGAACAAATTTCTGGTTGTAATATTATTTTAATCCCAAACCCTAAAAATCATCTTAATCTCAATTCATCTTAGTGTTTTTTTTTTTTTTTTTTACATGCCATTTTCTGTACTTCCTAAAAGTACAGAAAATGCCCTGTGATGGACTGGCGTCCTGTCCAGTTTGTACCCCTGTCTTTGCCCTTATGTGTGCTGGAATAGGCTCCAGCAAACGCCTGTGACCCTGATTTAGGGAATTGGCAGGTTAGAAGATGAATGAATGAATGCACAGAAAATGGAAGTCCAACATTTGATTTGTGATGTCATGTGATGTCATGTGACAAACCTCTGGGACAAAGTAACCATATGATCATTAGGTGTATCTAGAGCATCATCTGGAGTAGCAGTGCTGAATATCAGATCAGTGACCACTGGCACACACTGGATTTTATGCTTTTTAATTAAATTTAACATTCATTCATTCATCTTCTTACCCGCTTATTCCCGAATCCGGGGTCACGGGGGTCTGCTGCGCCTATCCCTGCACACATAGGGCGAGAGGCGGGGGTACACCCTGAACGGGTCGCCAGTCCATCTCAGGGCTAAATATAACATGACTATATTCAAAATATTCTGTGGTTAGCATGAGCCAAGAAGACATGGGTTCAATTCCCGGACAGGGATCTTTCTGTGTGGAGTTTGCATGTTCTCCCCCATGTTTACAGGAGTTTACTCTACCACAGTCCCAAAATATGTACATTAGGTAGATTGATGATTTACTCATAGGAGTGAATGTGTATGTGGCCCTGTGATGGACCGCCCAATCTGTCTTTAACCCTTTAGAGAGATGCGATAGGTTCCAGCAGAGCCGTGCGACCCTGAATTAGGGACTAAGCAGAATAGAAGAGGAATAAATGATGGGATAAATGACTGACTGAATTCTACAGTTACTTAAATATTAAATGCAACTTTTTACATTATCATTACATTAAATCATAAGGAGCTGTAAGGATGATGTACCTCTGCCTTTCGCCCTATGTGAGCTGGAATAGGCTCCAGCAGAACCCTGTGACCCCGAATTAAGGAAAAAGCTTGCGAGAAGATGAAAGAATGAATGAATGAATTAGATAAAAAATACTATCAGATGAAGATATTAATTTAATATATTATTCTTCAGTTGGTACATACTTAAAAATGAAATGTAACTTGTTACTAAATATCTAATAATGTAATTTTTTTTCATCAAAAACAGCCGAAAACGAATTTTGAGATATATTTTGCCATCTTTTCAGGTGTGCCAGTGTCTCTATCGGGGTCAGGATGAGTGCTCGGAAGTGTAAGAACTGTGGCGGAGCGGATATAGACATAGATCAGGCCCGTGGTAGTGCTGTGTGCACCGCCTGTGGCTCTGTGCTTGAGGACAACATCATCGTGTCTGAGGTGCAGTTTGTGGAGAACAGCAGTGGAGGAGCGTCTGCTGTTGGACAGTTTGTGTCAGCTGATGGTATGAAATGTTATAGCTGTTTACAGAAGAATACTTTTCATTCATTCATCCTCTTGCCTGCTTATTCAATAATTCGGGGTCACGGGGGGGTCTGCTGGCACCTATCCCAGTGCACATAGGGTGGGGGATACACCCTGGACCGGTCGGCAGTCCATCTCAGGGCAACACATAGACAAACAACCATTCACACACACATTCACTCCTATGGACAATTTACAATCACCAAACAACCTAACGTGCATGTTGTTGGACTGTGGGAGGAAACCAGAGTACCCGGAGGAAACCCACACAAGCACAGGGAGGACAGAAAGATCCCCGGCCCTGGAATCGAACCCGGGACCTTCTTGTTATAAGGCGACTATGCCACCGCGACCACGCCACCGCACCTCCTCAAGAATACTTAAAATCTTTAAAATATAGATAGTTTAAATATTGTGCTCTAATATGAACCTGTAATTCAACTACTTACCATGTTTTTCTTGGCCATGGGGTTGTACTGATCCAGGGTTCATTCATATGTTCATTCATAAACTCCATGTGTAGGGTTTTACAATTTAATTTAGAGGTCATTGTTCGTTGTTATTGTGCTACTGATTGGATTTAGTTTCCGAACCACACCAATGCTGACAGTAGTTAAAACCTTTGACGTCACAGTTCTATTCGGGCAGATACAAGTCAGTTACATCACTATGCTACAAGATGCTTCTTCTATTTTGCATGTAGCTCAGTGACAGAGTAAATATATATTTAAATAAGAATCATAAGAAAAATAATAATAATTAATAAATGACAGATGTAATTTATTATAATTGATTACTGAAATACAAAGGTGAATGAAAGTCAGTATCAGTAAGAGAGAGTACATGTGTGTGAATGCCTGGGAAGGCTGTGGAGTGGTGAGATTGTAGGGAAAAGAGGTAGTGAAGGTATAGGAGTACTTGGGGTAACCAGTGGTAATAGAGAGTGTGTTAAAGAAATGAAGAAAATAGTGCAGGCAGGGTGGAGTGGGTGGAGAAGAGTGGCAACAGTGATTTGTGAAAGTGAAAGTTTATAAGACTGTCGTTCCACTTCCTGGGTCTCAAGGCCAGTCTTTTCTCTTTTCTGGCACCAAGATGGTGGAATGAATTTACCATCAATGTTAGAACAGCAGAGTCATTGGCTGCCTTCAAGAGACAAACCTGTTCACTAAACACTTTGCCATTGAAACATGTGTGAAACACACACACAAAAAAACAAAACAAAACAAAAAAAAAAAAACCATTCTTGCTCTTCTAATGTTTTAGGACTTTCTTACACTGTTTTTTGTGATTGTATCTATCAGTAGCGAAATGTTCTAGATTATAACTATAAGCACTGTTTGTACATCGCTCTGGACAAGAGTGTCTGCTAAATGCCCAACTGTAACTGTAACTGTAGTGAGACCTGCAATGTTGTACGGTTTAGAGACAGTGGCGTTGTCAAAGAGACATGAGGAGGAGCTGGAGGTGGCTGAGTTGAGGTTGTTGAGATTTTCATTGAGAGTGACGAGGATGGACAGGATTAGAAATGAGTTTATTTATGTAGGATTTATGTAGGATGTTTTGGAGACAAGGTCAGGGAGGGTAGGTTGAGATGGTTTGGACATGCAGTATATTGGTAGAAGAATGCTGAGGATGGAGGTGTTGGGCAGGAGGAAAAGAGGAAGACCAAGGATGAGGTTTATGGATGGGTTGTGGGGAAACATGCAGGTAGGGGTGAAAGAGATGTAAAGGACAGGATAGTGTTACGGAAAGATTTCAGCTGTGGCATAGGCATTGGATTTCTACATTATTGTGCAAAAAGAGAGAGAGAGAGAGAGAGAGAGAGAGAGAAGAAGCTACCCATGTAAACCTCAAAAAAATACATCAAGCAAGTTTATGTTTATTTACGTTTCGTTTATGTTTCCTGATCCTGAGATAATTTCCTGCATATCCATGTGTGATTTCAGCAAGCAAGACATTGGCCTGCTGATTAGGCAAAATAAGGAAATTAATTTCTGCTCTAACTTACCATCACTTGGGACTTACAGGGACTTTAAAGTTAGTTAACAATAACAGTTTACTTTATAAAGCTCCGAGTCATATGAGGCATGGTAGGTATGGGAATTTATTTTCCGCTTTCCTACTGACCAGCCACCAGATGGAGTCAGTGCCAAAGCTCAGCTTAAGTATCTCTTTGTGTTGATCAGGATTGGAATCCAACCCCAGATCAGCATGTTTTTTTAAATCAATAATAATGTATAACAGTTCTTATGATCATGAGTTTATCATGTGCATAAAGAGCTTAATACACATTTGTAAACTTTCACCCAGATACTGTGCATTAAAAAGAATGAAAATCTCTAACGCTGCATACTTCTAGAAACAGTATATATTCGGTACAATACAATACTAACATAACGGTAATGCACATATACTGCAAGCATACTTACATGTGTTATAATAATAATAATAAACCCACAGACTAGCAATCACGTGACTTGCTCTATATTCAACCATGGCTTGTGTGTGCCATTTTCTGCTGCAGGTCCTGCTAAGGCGCCAGTGCTTGGAACCGGCTTCCATACAAGTCTTGGGAAGGAATCTCGTGCTCAGACACTTCAAAATGGTGAGCATTTCGTTCGTAAGCGCTCAGGAACAATGTCGGGTTTAGTTTTCTTTACACTGCATGTTTCCTCAAATGTTATATGTCATAGGCTCATAAAAACAACAACTTCTTACCCGCTTATTTTTTCATTTGGGGCCACAGGGGTCTGCTGGAGCGTATCCCAGTTCACATAGGGCAAGACGACGGGTCGACCTAATCTGCAGTGGGAAGAAACCGGAGTTCCCGGAGGAAACCCACGTAAGCGCGAGGAGAACATGCAAACTCTCCACAGAAAGATCCCCGGCCTGGTAATTGAACCCGGGACCTTCTTGTTGTGAGGCGACCGTGCTAACTACTACACCACCGCGCCACTCCCCAAATGTTAAATATCACAATTAAATTCAATATAGAAATGGAGCCTAAAATATAAACTAAACGATCGGGACATTCACTGTTGACATATGGTGATTAACGAGGAGATTATAGTTAAAGAAATAGCCCAGAGGTAACACTACAGGAGGGTACGAGGAGGAGGTGCTGCTTCCACAGACATTTCACAAAGCTGGGCTTAGGAGAATAGCAAGAGGAAGGTCATTATAAAATATCAATGCGATTTTCCCTAAAGTCCGTTTGACCATTAAAAACAATGTTTGTCTTTGGAAAATCGCGGGATATAGTAGCTCAGTGGTTAAGGTGTTGGCTGCTGATTAGAATATTGTACGTTCAATTCCCAAAACCACCAAACTACCGCTGCTCAATAAGTAATACTTCTTAGTTGGGTAGAAAAATGAAATTGATGTAATATATTCTGGATAAGGAGGTCTGCTAAATGACAGAAAAGTAATGAAAATGGTTGCAATTATGGCTGTGGTAGGTAACATGCTGTAAGACTGCTTTTTATCAACATGGACTGGCAAACAGCTACGGATTAATTCCCATATGAATGCAGGCCGGCGGCGCGGTAACGTAGTGGATAGCATGGTCGCCTCACAACAAGAAGGTCCCAGGTTCGATTCTCGGGTCTGGGGTCTTTCTGTGCGGAGTTTGCATGTTCTCCCCGCGCTTGCGTGGGTTTCCCGCGGGTACTCAAGTTTCCTCCCACTGTCTAAAAACATGTACATTAGGCGGATTGGTGAGTCTGAATTGACCATAAATACCCAGCCATTAGGCAGTAGCCTTAGTGCCCGTCCCAAGCCCGGATAAATGGGAGCCTTGTGTTTGGAAGGGCATCCAGCGTAAAACCCCACCAAGTCGAATGTGCGGATTACGGATCCGCTGTGGCAACCCCTAACGGGAGCAGCCAAAAAGGACAAAAAAACCCCTCTGGTTTCCTCTTACAGTCCAAAAACATGCAGATTAGTTGGATTGGTGATTGTAAATTGTCCATAGGAGTGAATGTGAGTGTAAATGGTTGTTTGTCTATGTGTTGCCTTGTGATTGACTGGCGACCCGTCCAGGGTGTACCCCCGCCTCTCGTCCTATGTGTGCTGGGATAGGCACCGCGAACGTGACCCTGAATTCAGGAATAAGCGGGTAAGAAGATGAATTAATGAATAGATGAGTCCAGGCGAATACCGTATAATTTTAGAAAACATGCTCCCCATTCTATAGAAGATCCGAGTCTAGGGTAAAAGTTCACTTTCCAACAATACACCAATATATAAACCCTAAAGGCTTTTCAGCATCTATGCTGGAGTAGTATCATTAAAACAGTTTTATATACTTTAGGGGGAATTTTAAGACAAAAATATTGATGACGGGGAAGTGGTTTGATTCCTAAAATCACCACTTAGTAGCCACTGTTGGGCCCATGAGAAAGGCCCGTAACCATTAGTTGCTGTATGTTTGAGTGAAGATACATTGCTCTTTCCTCCAGGTACATTCTGCATCTGGGTCTGATATTTAAAAGATTTAAGTTATATTGAGTCCAATGGCTGAGACTTTTGCTTGACTTATAGAAGCTTAGAGTGAGAATGCAAAAGAACGACAGAGAGAACAAGCGATGACTGGAGTCCAGCCTGGAAGCCAAATTTACTTCATTGTGGTGATGTAATCCGCCTGCTACGCTTCCATGCGTCCAGGTTGCCGAGCCTGCTAATCCTGTGGCGCGTGCAAGCATGAAAATCACTCAGTGCTCTGACTGGCCTGAGAAATAAAAACACAGGAGAGGACGGGGTCAAACAGTGGCTGCAGAGAAACTGGGTTATTTTGGGGTTTGGCACGTCAGCCCTTCACTTGGGAGTTTAGGCATAGATTCCACCTCTTCATCTGTCTCTGTCTTTTCCACATCTGCTTTAATGCAGTATAATTCCTGACTCCTCCTACCAGGGACAGGACACGGTGTATATGTGCTTCTTTTAAAGAAGAAGAATTTTCAAATCCAAATCCAATTACTGACCAGCACACATTTAAATATTCATATCAATAAATCAATTAATATCAAACTCAACGTGTCAAATTAATTACATCTGGTGTGGTTTGTGAGCAAACATGTGAATGTGCTGAGAGAAAATGAGACAACGTTGCAGATAGTCTCACTCCTGAGACAAAACCAGAGAATCTCAGGAAACCTGTCTAGATGTGCAGCGTTCTCATGACATCAGTGCTACTGGAAAACTAAACACCTGCATGTGAAGTCATGATTCACTGTGTGTGTGTGTGTGTGTGTGTGTGTGTGTGTGTGTGTGTGTGTGTGTGTGTGTTCAAGCTTGTGTGTTTGTATAAACTCATGTACACGTGTGTATCCTGTCTCCAGGGAAACGACAAATACACAGCCTGGGCAGCCAGCTGCAGCTGAACCAGCACTGCCTAGACACCGCCTTCAACTTTTTCAAGATGGTGGTGAGCAAGCATTTGACAAGAGGGCGGAAGATGGCCCACGTCATAGCCGCCTGCCTTTATCTTGTGTGCCGGACAGAGGGAACCCCCCGTATCCTTACTCATGCTGTCATTTCTCATGTCATAAGCAAAATTGAACTTATAGCTACTATGTTACAGTTACATTAGGCGGACACTCTTATCCAGAGCAACTTACATTTGGTTTCTTTTATACAACTGAGCAATTGTGGGTTAAGGGCCTTGCTCAAGGGCCCACAGTGGTTGCTTGGTGGACGTGGGAATCGAACCCCGGTCTTTCTGGTATTAGTCCAACACCTTAACCACTAGGCTACCACTTCCCACGTTCCCATGTTTTAAGGTGTATCAGTGTAAATTTAAGGCATGAAATCAGGAAATTGACTCTCTGGTCAAAGTGCTGTTCAGACTGAACACTGCATCTGTAGTGTATCTCCTGCAAAGGAATGGAAACATACTAAATATATAATGGAAGCCTGAGGGCATTTCACACATTACATCAAAAAACATGCAAAAACATGTCAGGGATATGTTACTTACTAACCCTTTAACTGGGATATCAACTGTTATGGCTTAGTGCTTAAGGTGTTGACTGATACCAGAAAGACCGCCGTTTGTACCCCAGCTCCACTGTTGGCCCTTGAGCAAGGCCCTTAATCCCCAATTGCTCAGTTGTATTAAAGAGATAAATGCTCTTTGTAAATGTAAATGTTAATTAACAATGTAAGGAATTGTAGAGAACCGGATCCATGATGCAGGAACGCACACATGTACTCTCAGATTCAGATTCAGACACCGATATGAAAAAACACAGTGCACACATATGAATCGCCGTAACCACAAAATACTATAAAAAATAATCGGCACAAAGGTTTGCACTGTGCTTCTTGAAATGGTGCCACCAATCCTAGGATGATGACGCCTTCTGACGTAAGAGGGGTGTGGCCCGGCTCATTACAATAACCACTCATTCATTCATTCATCTTCTTACCTGCTTTTTCTCTAATTCGGGTTCGTGGGGGTCTGCTGGCGCCTATCTCAGCGCACATAGGGCAAGAGGCGGCGGTACACCCTGGACGGGTCGCCAGTCCATCTCAGGGCAACACATAGACAAACAACCATTCACACACATTCACTCCTA
>JAOTRA010000027.1:1218850-1231835 GCA_026260255.1 Pseudolaguvia tuberculata | reverse complement strand
CTCCCATAGTAACCAGAGCAAAGGCAGTGCTGGCTTTTCCTATAGTCTTGGCCATGTTATGCCAGAGAAAGTAAGACAGATGATGTCTCAGATGGCGTTGCCTTTCTCAACAAAACCTTGGCAACCATGCATGCAAACATGAAAGTGATAACAGACAAGAAAATTCCCTCGGGGGGATGGGACTAGTCCAGATTTGTCGGGATTACAGGGAAGCGGTTCAAATAGAGCAAATGTGATGCTTAGATTTAACTAGCTAAATTGCATTTTATGGTTATAACCATGGGCCAGGCCTCATTCTCTGGGTTGTATGCCTCACCTCTGACCCAGACCAGATTTCACAACTATTTCACTTCTATTGTTTAGGAATGTGATTTATCAGTGGGTTGTGGTCAGCTAGTCTGGAGCGTGCACGGTAGCATGAGTCAAAGGAGCCACTTCCTGCTGATGGGAACTGCATCCCTTACAACAGCTGGATGCTGCAGCTTTTTTCTCAAGAGTAACCCTATTGCCAACAACCTTATCAAGCAATGAAAGCAACATAGACGCCAATGAATAATCAGTGACTAAGTGAATTACATTGGGACAATAACGTCTGACTAATGAGCACTAGAAAGATTTATTTCAGTAATACTAACTGGGATCCCCAAAGTTTTTAATACCAATAATCCTTCTTTTGATATCATTCATCTGATTCAATTAAAAGAACATATTTCTCTTGTGTGCAGTGATTAAATAGCTTAATTCAGCAGCAGGTTAGACTCATGGTGAACAGTTAGCACTCTAACACTGAATGGCCATCATGTAAACCCTTTGAGCTTTTCTCGCCTTGCTTTTCCATCTGCTCTTTAGGTGCTGAGGGAGGTTGAGTCAGTCACATTTCATATTGCTCAAGCTGTCTCAGCAGGAGCCCTTTTCCCACTCTCTTTTCCACTAAGCCAGACAAGATCTCGTCTGGTAACCGTCTCCTGGTAGCTTCAAGAATGTGACAGAAGCGGAGGTGGCAGGGAATATCTTCCCTGCACTCCTGTTCTTTGGGGCTCCGTTGTCTTTCTGACCGGATGCAACAAAGGGCATCATGATGACAACGAGAGCTGTTACCAAGCTGCACTGACTCACACGATGAGAAAATTGGTGCTTCCCTCACAGTTCTCCTGCACAATGTCAGATTCTTTGTGTGATCAGTTTAGGGCACATTCACTCCCCCACACTGTTTTGTTCACTATGAGGCAGGGTGGTTTGAGCAGCGTCAACAGGATTCACTTGTGGATGTATGTTTGTCAGGGAGTGATTAAGGAGCAATGGTCCTTTTTGGCAGGTTTTATATAGTTCCTCTACACATATATTTTAGCAAATGTAAAACACATTACAGTAAGTGTCATGCTTCACAAGGCGAAAGGTGGCACGTGTTCATTTATTTTACACATTTGGAAATGCCTCCATAAATCAGTGTGTGTAAGACAACAAAGTCTACCAAGATTTGTGACACACCACAGCTTATCAAATGCAGGCTGTTTTGTCTGTTATACAACCTGGACCGGTTGATTTAAGGCAACACTTAAGTCTGTCACTTGTCATGTGTAAAGCAATACACCAGATGCCGTCTCTATTCGCACAATGTGCCACATTTCTTTTCATGCTTCGTTAACTGATTTAGCCATTTGTGTACTGTTTAGGGGTTTTGTTTTTTTTAGAAGAATTTAGGAATTTTATTTTTAGAAGAATATACTATTAATTATTGTTTTTACTGAAAGAACATTTCTCACTTTTCATATAGAGCATAAAATCATTTTTTATATTTCATTCATAAATTACATTTATAACATGTTAATTCTCTAATTCGGGGTCACAAGGCTCTGCTACAGTCTATCCCAGAACACTTAGGGCAAAAGGTAGGTCCTGGACAGGTCAACAGTCCATTGCAGGGCCACACATAGATGAACAACTACACACTCCAATTCATTGCTGTAAGGCCACCAGGCTAACCACTACAGAAATTTTGTCATAATACATTACTTGCAGTCTATACTGACTGTTTGATTGTTCTAAATATACAAAGTATATATGATTACATAAGGTTGATACATTTCTTCTTTTTGTCTTTTGACCAGCGCTTATTTACTGAAATATAGCCTATAGTGTGCTGTTTGGCTTAGAAGCATACCCTGTAAAGTATGCCATTTATATTTAATCTGTGTTATTTTTTTCTTGAGACCACTTTCACAAAGTATACAGCTCTATAAATGTTTTATATTGCACAATATCAATGTGCAATAACACTGATTAACTTGGGTGCACGGTGAATACTGTGCAGCAGAGTATGGAAGGAGGTTGACTTAATAGTCTAGGTTAATGAAATGTGCCCTTTGAGGAAGATGAGAGGGGTGAGATCAGAGCAGAGGTGCTGGGGTGTATTCCCACTTTGTGATTTAGGCTTGGCTCCAGAGAATGCAGATCTACTAAAAAGGAATGAAGCAGTGAAGCGGTACTGGGGCCGGTACAAGCATTCAGCAAACATCCTTATCCAGAGCGCCTTATAAATATTTCATTTATTTAGCTGAGCAATTGGTCCAGGAGTGGTAACTTGGTGGTACTAGGGATCCATCAACTTAACTGCTGAGCTACAAGAATAGTTTTTATTTAACATATACTGAACATTCCTGAAATTTGGCAGAAGCTGTCATGCGAAGAAACATACGTTTATTTTCATTTTCCCAATCCAACTGAGCAGGTGTGGGTTAAAGGTGTTGCTCAGTGACTCGGTGGTGGCAGCTTTTTGGTGATTTATCTTAAATCCATCATATTCTGATTAGCAATCCGTCACCTTAACCACCGAACTAACGCTTCCTCTAGAAGTCTTACACTTGTAAGACTTCTAGAGGAAGCGTCATTACAAGTCATTACAACCGTCTATGTCGATGTTAGCATCATAGATGCCACACAGATGCCATCCTGTAAGAAAAGTTTGCAGAGACATGAGTAAAGCAAAGCCCTAATAGTAGAGGACAATCCCTTCTGTGTTTCCTTCCTGCTGAACCACTGGAGAGGAAGATAGCAGGAGGATAATCACTTCTTCTTCCTCTCTGCCCTGGTTCCCTCCCGCTTCAGCCTCCAGACTCTGGGGGGTTTCCTCAGTAGTCTGCAGGACGTGTGATAAGCTGTCTTGACACCAGGAGGTGTGGAACTCACCCAACTCTTAATGTATTCATCCTTCTAGTATCTTTTTCATCGTACTGGAACTGAGAGCATGAGCAGAATGCTTAATGACTGCACTCTATGTAAGCTCGCTTTTCTTTGGTCTGGTGTTTTAACCTCCCGTCTTCCTCTTTATGTGTATGTGAGAGCCTAATCATTGATTTTTATCTCAGGACTTGTCTCATCCCGTCTCAGCTCTTCCACAGCGCACAGCAGTACAGTACCTTTCACTTCCTTATGATTGACCTTTATTATGTTTAAGTCAATTCAGACGGCTCTTGTTGTGGGAAAGGCACAATGGCTGCTAGATCTCATATATCACATGGGTGTGTCCAGCGCAAAACCTTATTGCAGATCCATTATATTCTGCTTGGCTTATCGGAAAGATCCTTTCTTCCACAGCAGTATGGTTTTTTTTTGTTTTTTTTAGTCAGACAGTTTTCATTTATTTTTGTTACTATGGATTCACATCAGCAGCAGATTTGTAACGTAATGCACAGGAGAAACCAGCTGATGTTCACCAGTGGGGAGGGAGAAAACGGAGTGATGTCACCGCACCAACTCAAACCTGTGAACACAGGGATATTTCAGTATCTTATCATACGTTTTCTTCCTGATGTTCTCAATGCTGCCCGAGAGTTTCACGTGTTAGATAAGCTGTTGATTTTTACCAAAGTCGTTTGGTTCATTGAACATTTCAAAGGCGTAAAGTAAACAACAGTGTTTGTCTCATTCTAACACATCTGTGCTGATACATTGCCTGAATATTTATACACAACTATTCATTTATTCAATCATTCATCCTATTTAGGGGTCACAGGGGGTCTACTGAGCACCAGTCCGTTGCAGGGCCACAAACATAGACAAACAACTATGCACACTCACTCGTATGGGCAATTTAGAATCACCAATCAACTTAATATACATGTTTATGGACTGTGGGAGGAAACCAGAGTACCTGGAGATAACCTACGCAAGTGTGGGGAGAACACAGAAAGACCCTCGGTCCGGGAATCGAACCTGAGACCTTCTTGTTGTGTGGCGACCATGATGCCCACAACTATTATTCTTTAATACAATTCCGATATATTGATTAACCCATACTGTATATTTTTCAGCCTAGAACATATTTCAAATAAATGTTAAATGTTTGTTGTGTATATGATGGTCAGTAAAATATATTTTTAAATACATTTTATTTAAACCAAAATATGTTTAACATTATAATTCAGGGTCAATTTCCAAACGAACAGATGCACAGATCATTCATATTTAATTTATGATTTTTAGACTCTATTATACACTACTATACTCTACTATACTCTACTTTACTCCACTATACTATTCTATACTATACGCTACTTTACTCCACTCTACTATTCTATACTATACTTTACTCCACTCTACTATTCTATACTATATGCTACTTTACTCCACTCTACTATTCTATACTATACTCTACTTTACTCCACTCTACTATTCTATACTATATGCTACTTTGCTATACTCTACTATTCTATACTATTTGCTACTCTACTCTACTCTACTTCACTATAATATACGCTACTTTACTATACTCTATTATACTTGACTCCACTATACTATTCTATACCATACGCTACTTTACTATACTCTACTCTACTATACTATACGCTACTCTACTACACTATGCTATTCTATTCTATACTATACGCTACTTTACTATACTCTACTATTCTTTACTATACTCCACTATACTCTACTATTCTATACTATACGCTACTTTACTATACTCCACTACTTTATACTATACGCTACTTTAGTATTCTCTACTATACTATACTATACTCCACTATACTATTCTATACTATTCTATACTATACGCTACTTTACTATACTCTACTATACTATACACTACTTTACTATTCTCTACTATACTATACTATACTATTCTATAATATACACTACTTTACTATACTCTACTATTCTATACTATACGCTACTTTACTATTCTCTACTATACTATTCTATACTATACTCTACTTTACTCCACTATACTATTCTATACTATACGCTACTTTACTATACTCTACTTTTCTATACTATATGCTGCTTTACTATACTCTACTATTCTATACTATGCGCTACTTTACTATACTCTACTATTCTATACTATACGCTACTTTACCATACTCCACCCCACTATACTATTCTATACTATACGCCACTTTACTATTACTCTACTATACTCTACTTTACTATACTATACTCTACTTTACTATTCTATACTGTACTATATTATTCTCTACTCTATTATCCTCTATATTTATTGTATTACAAATGTCTTAAATATTCTATATTAATAACATATATTATTCTATATAATTAAAACCCTACAGCTCACTCACAGCATGAAGCATCTAGGCTTGATTCTTGGGCACAGATTTTTCTCCCCACACTTGTGTGGGTTTTATCCAGGTTTCTCCGGTTACCTCCTATAGTTCAAAAGCAAGTACATTAAGTTGATTTTGTCCGTGTCTGGCCCTGTGATGGACTGGTAACTTGTCCAGGGTGTGCCCATGCCTTTTGCTCTATGTACACCGGGATAGGCTCCAGTAGACACCCATGATCCTGAATTAGGGAATAAGCAGGTAAGGAGATGAATGAATGAATGAATGAATGAATGAATGTTTCTTGCTCAATTTGTAAAAGGTGTTAGACATAAAAATATAATGTATTCATGGTGTGACTACCATGGGAGTGTCGACATACCGAGTACCCTTGGTGACCCTGGTTCAATTCCACATGCTAATCAAAATGAAACAAAATATTCCATTTGTCCAGAAAGACAGCAAAGGTGTTTAGCATAAAGATTGTGGCTAGCTCTGGCTAGCATGAAGCTAATTAATTACTAGCAGTGAAACCATAGCAACAAGCGGCAAGCGAAAAAAACGAAACACAGTCGGGTATTTAGTTTAGACGATTAATGCTCTAATTTTACAGATTGGTTTTGTCTTTTGCTTAAACACTGTCCTTTTCAAATGAATTTTCACTAGTGTCTCCCGTCAATCCGCTTTAAGCCCTGTTCAGTATTCATGCAGTCTGCATGAATACTGCAGCAACAGAATGTTTACCTCTCCTTGTCAAGATCATGCTAAAAGTCACTGTGTTTGTCTTCCAACAAAGTCCAACAGTTTAGAGACGTTTGATCCTGAATGTTAATTCTGAATTCCTAGATTACTAACTTTATAACACTATAAAGAAAAGAGTGACTTGGATGCTTTGTGATTAATGTGACACCTGGATGACACCTAGATGATGAATTTACTCTAAATGTTATCTAAACTTCATTTACAGCTACATAGATACCCTAGCTGTCATTTACAGGTCTATAGTCTGTAAACAAAATGACCAAATGATTCCTTCCTTTTATTTCTTGGTCATTTCTCTGTCCGGCTTTATCCTTGGCTCTCCGTGGGCTTCTGGGATATTATTGATGATACGGCAACACAGTGATTGATTGTTAAGTGGATAAATTTATCTTGCGTGAATTCACCCCATTATCCAGCTCATCTGCCATCTGTCTTGGATTGGAAACAGGCAGCCTGGCATCAGGATGGCCCCCGCCCCTCATCAGGGCGGCTCAGAAAACAAGTCCGCTGCACTTTTTGTGGCTCTTTCAATGCAACACAAATGAAATATTATCTAAGCACACAAATGGAAACTGTATAGAAGAGGTTTTTTTATTGGTTGCATGTGATGTCTTTTGGTTTGAATACCACGTGAAAGCCAGATACCAGATGGTGTATGACGTGTTAGTGTAGGACTTTACTGTGGAAATTGTGGAATTCTCTCTGACTTTGTCCAGCAATGGTAATCCATTAGATCTTTGTGGTCTTTTATGTGAAATTGATTGAATCGTTTGCCTATTGAAGACACTTTCTTTGAACTGAAATCAATGATGAACCACTAATTATCCAATGGATATCATTCTATATAAAGACACCGTGCAATATAACCGTGAAATATAAAATGTTCCTGCTTTCAGCCTGACTTTTGCTTGCTTCACAAGAACATTCTGACAAACTCTAATTTGCCATGGTGTCCTTCACACTCCATTGTCATTCACACCTAGCTCAAATGTTGTTAATGCATCCACAAGCGCAAAAACAACCAACAAACTAAACACAAAGCAGACAACCACATGAAAGCTGGCAAAGAAGACTGTATGAGATGTCACTTCTGGTTGGCTTTGTCCGTGTGAGTTGCCAGCCTGCAGGGATTGCAGGAGCTCACATGCGGATGTGCTCATCCTTCGCCAAACCCTGCCTGCACAGGAAAATAAAACCCACAACAATAGAAAGCATGTATGGTGACAGGTCAGAGTTCAGTAGTCACATTTTTAAATCCTTACCCTAAGATGCTGTAGAAACGCACTCATCCTTTCATTTCTTAAGAATTACGACAGCTTTATGCTCCCAGAACTAACATCTTGCTTCTGCGGCCTCGCTCCATTAAGCACATCAAAGAACATTTGATGGATAATGGGTTGTTTTTTCTTTTTTCTTATTTTAACTAAGCTGCCCAGCCATTCTCATGTGTCAGTAAAGATCTAAATGTATTCTGGCTAATCCAGTGTGTTTCAGTGTTCACTTTTCTCAACACTTTCTGAACTTTTTCATAATGTGCTGTCAAAGTCTTCATACTCTTCTGTCATACTACACATTAAGCTGCTGGTCGGTATAAATAGCAAGTGATTTAAGACGTTCATATGCTCAAAATGATCAATCAAACCTTTAACAACATAACCAAGTGTAGGTCCGGTGGAACATCACTGACAATCATCGAGTGCATCTTGTGAACCAGTGTGGTTTGTTCTGGTTGGGAAACACCATTAACGTGTTTAAAACCTTCCTTTCTCAGGACCCTGAAATGGGGTATTTTAATTTAAGGAGTGTTTTTCAACACATTTAATAGATGTCTGTCTATGTACATTTATTCTGGGTCACCATGGGGTAAACTGTATTTGAAAATAAGGTAAATTACATCACTGTATTTCAGCCTTTTTCAGATCCTATTATGATTTTATAGACTCGGTCTGATTCTTATCGATTCTCACTGCCTCGCTCTATGAAATGGAAGGTCGTAGAAGAATAATTGAAAGCAATCGCATAGCCTTTCCACTCATCCATTCTTTAATGCCTAGAGCATTTGGGTGGTACTTCCATTTACTTCTTCCTAGGCTATCTCCAAAGACCAATGCTTAAAGATTGTACACACTTTTAACTTCCTTGAAACAGAACTATTCAATAGATATCCTTCACATTCTATCCGGAGGCCAACTATCTACTGTCTCTCACTTTGGTAATTGTGCTACTTTGCCGTCAAAGGATCCAGAGCCTCAGTTTGCAGTGTTGTGTCAGGAAACCTTGAAGCCACCTTTACAGAAAGGTTCAGTGCCAGAGTTCCACACACCGGTAGCACTTTACGGAGTAACCCGGGCCAAAGTAGGCTAGACTTCGTCTGGTGCTAGCTGTCTCTCTTAATGAATCACAAGAAAATGGACGCTCTTCCGCTCAGCGAGCAGCAAGCCCTCAGTCTGCATCTCGTCATCCTCCTCCTCATCTCCTTAAGCTGATTAATTACTGGCACTTTCCTTTATCAGCCAGGAAAGCACTTTCACATTTCCTCTGGGAGAACTCAGCAGGGAGGCTCAGTTGCGACCCAGGCTTACACTCTTGTTTGGTTCTGAGTAAATGAAGAGAGATGGATATGGCAGCTGGCCAATCTGTAGTTTTAATCTTAAAATCAGAAGAATATTTTGTTAGTCTGTCACACCGGCCGATGCTTATGTCCTATCCAGCATACAGTTTTAATAGACTTGATGTCGCTCACACACGAGAATATAATCATGTTATTATAATTACATCCTGAGCCATGACTCCACCATGAGACTGTAGAACTATTGTTTGTTCAGTCTATCCATCCATCCGATACTGTCTTTAGCACAATATCAGGAACATAGTGTAAGATCAGAACAGATCTCCAGACCATTGGAGAGCCACTCATAGACGAACAACCAACCACACGCACACACACACACACACACACACACACACACACACACACACACACACACACACACACACACAAACACACTCCTATGGGCAATTTAGAAACACCAGTCAACTAAATGTAGCACAAAAGGACCACTTGCCTGGGAATCGAACGCTGGTGCTAACCACTACACCACCGCACCACCCTACAAATATGTTAATAACCTGAAACCCATGTTCTTGTTTGACATCGGTTACTACTTTATTCCATGTTGACATGTTGCCAAATACATCTTAATAATGTTTAAAATCAGTTGGAATAGAATGTATTAATGCAGTGGGGGGTGTGGAGTTATAAAGGCAGGCTTGGAATAGCTAGTATGAAGTCCATATATTTTCTATAGGGCTTCACTGTAATTTCAACCATTGTGCAGGTTAGGCTCTCCCTCTAGTCATCATTACTACACTGTGTGACACTCGGCACAAATTTCTGTTCTGTGATTGTCAGTTCCGTTGAGTTGCTTATCCCCCACGCTTTACACATGTTCCGCTCAAATTCCGTTCAAATAAGGGCAACCAGGAAATGTCTAGAACCCTCATTCCTGTTTGCAGTAGCGCTGTAGAAACATCGCTGAAAACAATAAAGACTGTAACTCAGTAAAACTCTGTTTAAACTGCACTTGTTAGGACCTGAAGATCTATGGTGCAATGAATTGCTTTGCTCCTTCTTCTTTTTCTTCTTCTTCTTCAGAATGAGTCATATTTTGAAAACTTATGAAACTTTGCACATGGTTCAAAAGTGATGAACATTTAAGTCTGATATGGGTTTCAGAAGCGAGCCACAGCGGATCGCTCTTTTCCACACTACCCTGTCCTCTACATCTGCCTCTTTCACTAACTGCATATCTTCTCGCACCACATCCATAAACCTCCTCTTTGGTCTTCCTCTTTTCCTCCTGCCTGGCACCTCCATCCTCAGCATTCTCCTACCAATATACTGCATGTCCCTCCTCTGCACATATCCAAACCATCTCAACCTAGCCTCTCTCACCTTGTCTCCAAAACATCTTACATGCGCCGTTCCTCTAAACTCATAAACCCTGTCCATCCTCATCACTCCCAATAAAAATCTCAACAGCTTAAAATTGGTAGACACATCTAACATACCAATTTTGCCGTGAAACAGGAAGCTGCTATAACACAGGCAGGCAACATCCAATCTGCCTGCCCGTAAATTCAGACCTGAACAGATCTACATACCCATATATAATTATAGCACCACATGCTGGCAACAGCAAGTGATATTAATGTTATTGACATTAATCTAATCAAAAGGCCTCTGATACATTGTGAAATTCTACAGTTTGAATGAAAGGGCGTGTCTGTGTTGGTGTGTATTGCCAGTATGCCAGTATAATTATTGCGACACCTGCTGGAAACAGGAAATGGCTTGTCCGATTTGCATCAAACTTCACAAAACCAATTTTAATAAGAGTTCTGGCCTAAAAACAGCACAATCTAAAGGACAATATTCCTTTATAATTCTTGCGCCAACGTTTGATATCAGGATATATCACGCTTTGCATTCTATTCTATTATCCATATTCAGTCTGCACCAAATTTAATACGTTTGTGCTGCTCTAAAGACATCTCCACGCCAATATGCTCTTATCATTGTAGCGCCTGTCAGCAGCATGTTACACACAGAATCTGTGCTAATTACATTAATGAGTTACAATGTTACAAAAAAAGATTTGATGTGTGTGTGTGTGTGTGTGTGTGTGTGTGTGTGTGTGTGTGTGTGTGTGTGTGTCCATTTTTGTTAAATCTCTACAACACTCTCTTAGTGTGACATGAACAGACCAGTTACCAGCTTCTTATACTTTACCCACTAATGAATCGTGTATCTGTTGTAGCAAGCCAAAACACGGAGGCTGAACAGACTTCACTTCCTCATTTTCCCAGTTAACCACTCTTTTGTTTTCATTTGTTTGTCTCATGTGTGAAAGGGTCATATGTGTAGATAACGGCGGTGAGTATTTCCTGCTCAAGCATGACATTTAAACATATATGAAATGTGTCAGGGACACACTACTCGCCGTACCCTAGTTCAGCATGTGCTACTCAAAGTGTCTCCACACTCTCTCTCTTTCTCCCTCTTCCTCCATACACAGCAGCATCACATCAAGGTCATTTTCTCCAGAACGTTCCATCATTTCCTCCTTCCCTTCCTCTCCAAGACTAATTAACTTTTCATAACAGTCTCTTTAATATTACCCTTAAATAGAGCAAAGATGTTTGATGTGAAAATCTGACTCCTGGCAGATCATCATCGGCGCCAGAGGGGGTCTTTTCACCCAGTGGTGCAGCTTTTGGGCTTAACAAAGTGCAGTGCAGGAGGAAGAAAAAGATTGGACAGAATGTTTCAATTATTTTTAAAGAGGATACACAGCCGGTGCATGCAGTCCAAAATGAGGCATAATCCATATGTTTCTGCCTGTGTTATTCATTTCTGTGGGATGTTTATTCTTTGCAAATCCTTTATGAAGTTGCAGTTACAATTTATGTAAGATATCAGCCTCTATTTGTGACCGTACTTCCAAAGTAATATAACCAAATATATTATTCAAATATAACCCTGAATATCAACATTCCACTCCATAAGATGTTAGAAATGGGTATATTAGAGGGACGGCGCATGTAGGATGTTTTGGAGACAAGGTGAGGGAGACTAGGCTGAGATGGTTTGGACATGTGCAGAGGAGGGACATGCAGTATATTGGTAGAAGAATGCTGAGGATGGAGGTGCCTGGCAGGAGGAAAAGAGGAAGACCAAAGAGGAGGTTTATGGATGTGGTGAGGGAAGACATACAGGTGGTTCGGGTGAAAGAGGCAGATGTAGAGGACAGGGTAGTGTGGAGAAGAGCCATCCGCTGTGGCGACGAAGATGTGTCTACCAATTTTCATAGATTTATAAGTTGATATCTGCCACTATCAAGCTTTTTTGCCACACTCACTTTTGAAACCCATATCAGACTTGTGATTGTTAAGTTAAGTGTGGAGAAGAGTAATCCGCTGTAGTGACCCCTAACGGGAGCAGCCGAATGGAGAAGAAGATCAACATTCCACTCCATAAGAATAAATGTATAACAAGTTGTATCTTTATTTTTTTCAGGCTCCGCCCCCTTATATCGTCCAATCTCAAGAAGAAAGTAGCAGCTTCACCGGTAAGGAAGTATTTACACTAACACACACAGCCATAAGGATATAAAACTATGCAATGAAAATCTGATGTCCTAGATGAATTCACGTTTACGTTTAGAATCTGCTTAGCCCGTACTTGTGTCTGACACTATAGTGTAAGAGAGAAATCGAGGGAGAAAAAGGGATGGAGGGGGGGGGGGGGTATTGCAGGAATACAGAAAGAGCGCACACACATACATTCACACAATGCTGGCGGGGGTCAACTAGGTTGTCGCTAGGCAACCTCCTGGTCCTGTCCTGATTGCTGTAGAGTAGCTGCTCTGATTGGTGGAGGAAAGACAGTGAAATGAATTGGTGTTACATAACTGCATGTATTCCTGTGGGAGAATCGGAAAGGAATCACCATGAACAAACAATCAGGAGCCTTTTGATTGCTCTCTCCAATATAGTGAACTTCAGTGACTCATTACAACAAGCTTTCAAAAAATATTTCTTCTTGTGTTTCCTGAAGTTGTAATACAAGAAGAAAAAATGTCATCCAGGAAACAGTGCTA